>WURS02009330.1:0-12434 GCA_011762765.2 Rhinocypha anisoptera | reverse complement strand
GAATGGGATGGGGGCGGGGGAGGAGAAGGGCGTCGCCGTCCACTTTCACCGCCGCCACACGGAGTAGATGGAGGGAGGCGGCGAGTGATGAGGGGGGCGGAGGGGGCGGAAGAGGAGGGGGGGCTGTCTTGTCTCCCTTCCGATCGTGGATGATGCCCCACTTGCTCCCGGAGCGGAAATTCGAGACTCGGGAGGCCGCCGACGGCGGAACGGACGCCACTCTTCGATGGCCGCGACACCCCGCCGACCACGTTGACTGGGTGGAGGGAAGAGAGAGAGAGAGATAGTGAGGGTGGCAGGAGGGTTCGCCCACGCCGATGACGCTGGCCCGGACCATTCTCTCAGTGAATGGCCGCCGGCGTCGGCGTCTGCTCAGGGAGACGACGAGGACGTTTTTCTCGCACTCGGACGCGTTTCCCTGAGCAAAAAAAAGGTGTTCCCATTGCCGCTCCTCCTTCGATTCCTCGAATGACGATCCACCACCGAACTCCGGAAGGAACGCTCCACCTTTCCCCCTCCCTCTTCTAATCTCGAGCATCGAAATGAATGTGACGTCCACTTCCGTTCGCACCTACGCCTTGGTCGCGATCGCTTCCTGTCTAAATTATAGATGAGCCACAAGACGGACAACGCGAGCTACGTACAGATTCGACCGTTTGAATTCATTATACAGCTTTCAGGAAGATCACTTCAGCGAAGAAGCCAAAAATATATTACAAGCCCCGACATACTACGGTAGATAAGATCACGCACATAAAATCGGAGAGAGAGAGAGAGAGATTTGTAGAACAGATAGAGATAAAATGTCATTTTTTCCACGCACAATTAGAGACCAAGATAAATATCACCACACGCTGGAGATAATAGTTAGGATAAGTAGTGTATATGTATAATATCCTGCATGTTTCTTTTTAATGAAATTTTAATTGATTTTGTTCCCACATGAAATGTATTTTCTTTTATCATTGAATTGTTTGCATATAAGTAGTTTCTATCCACGTGAATTATATCTAATATATGCATTAGGGAAGTCATTCCTGGTGATGGCTCACTCACCCCCTACCACACACCCTTGCGGCGCCTTGGAGGTTATTACGTAGACGTACACCATTCAAGGATATTCACGTTCAGTGCTGAATCATTTTTCTTTATCAAAATGTGTTCCGTTTCCTGAAAGGGCATTTTTCCTTTCAGTATTCTCTGCTATTCCTTTGTCCACTAATAGTTCTTTTGGAACTGAAAAGTATCTTTTTAGTAGGGGAGTCATTAACTTCCACATCTGCAATATAATTGCCGTTCATTTTGATTAATAAAGCTTCTCCCGACTGAAGATCGACTCAGTCACAAACCTTTGGGTCCTTCGGAATAGCATACGATAATTTGGCGACCAGAAAGAAACCGAGTGTTGCCTTCCCTTGGTCCCTCCTTGCTAAAGAAAAATTTCGAAAAATTTTGAACTGCCGAATCCTGATGAAATTTTGCGGGTCAAGATCCAAAAGACAAAAAAAAAACAATCGTCCATAATGGGAAGACGTTCTTCCGGTACGCCTCAAGAATAAGAGATAACGTGGAACATCAAAAGAATATTTCTTTGGACTAAATTTTTATTTTATCGCGTCAAAATTGTTCGCGCTATCCCCTAGAAATAAAAATTAGAATGACGTTCGGTTCCATGTTACCGGCGTATCAACGGTCTTTTTCAAGAATTATTGCTTCAAGGGCAAATATAGCAGTTTCCATCTTATGCGCAATTTCATAATCACGCAATAAGTGTTTCCTCTGCGGAAAAATGGATGCTTCCTTTCACCTTGTGCAAGGTAGGATGCCACGCAAAACTCGAATCCCCACGTGGGTACACTGGGACGGGGGAAAACAGTCACGAGTGGATAAATACGCTGCAAGCAGCGGAGGGACGTAAAACAAAAGGATCTTCTCGAAGGGCTCGCGTGGGAGAGAAGTGGCGTGGGAGTCGCGGTGAAGCACCCGATTCGGACGGGAACGATTGCCGTCCCTAAGCACGGCACACCGACTGCTCTCTACACCGGAGAGAAATTCCATTTCCTCTGAGACACAATGGAAATTTTCCGAACAGCCTAACAGAATTGTACTTCCGAAAATATATGCTGAAAACGGTGGGAGAGCAAATTTGTTTGATTGCATCGCGTTTAAATTATACGACATGACCGATTCGTCACCATTAGTCCATTTCGCACTTCACACATGGTCCTAATTTCGCCTGAATAAAAAGACAAGTTTGGTAAATTAAATCCCATTCGTCGGGATCAACGAACGTAGTATTTGGGCGCACACTTCCGCTCGTCCGCAGCTCTCAATTTTCACAGCCGAATGCCAAAGAGAAAGGTCAACCGCTTGGGGTGAAAGTGTAAGCAAGCTGAAACGCTCCATTCGAGGACTAAGGTTACACTTCGCCATGGGTGGCGACCAATGTCTGCAGGGTGACGACAACCTATGCGTAAGGAGGTGATTGCGAACACCAGGAGCGGGAGAGACAGGGGAGGGAGACTGGCTGGGGGAGAGCGATCTCTCTCTCTCATGTCGAGTTAAAGTCACTACCTTTTTACGCTTCTGACTCATAAGCTAGTCATACGTTTGCCCTGTGAACTCAGGATGTCCCGGTCAAATTTTCAACCACGATTGGAAAACAATCGTTAGCGCTACTTAACTGGTTTATGAGTCCACGTCAACAGAAGTTAGTTGAAGAGGCAAAAAAGAAAAGTTTCAAAATGGAGAACGAATTAAGGAAACGGCATTCCTGCTGCCGCACGACGATAATTCTATCCATGTTTGATTGTTTATGGACGAAAATACGTATTTAAAAGACGCCCACTAAAGCCCCTAATCCATCATATCTATTTTACGTAAGAACTCACGAATCTTGATATTTCCAACCGTTGGTTGTGCATTCTTCGGTTCAATTGTCCATCCACGATACTATCATAAACTCTTCGTCAGAGGTCACCAGCTTCTACGAGAGTCACATGTGATTGCAAGTTGGCTATAGCCGAGATTCTAATCAAAGTGAATTGGTAAATACAGGAGGAGGAATTTAGTCGCATGAATGAAACCATGTGACACCGCTGACTATTGAATGAGTTTCGTATTTCCCTCTCTCCCTCTCCATTTCCTCCCTCTCTCCACTTCCCCCATATCTCTTACTTTCTCCTCTCTCTCTCTCTTCCTCTTTCGTCCCCCGTCTTCCACATATACTCGGAAAATTCCATTCGAAAGGCGCTTGAGCGCAAATGACGGAATTCGTGATCAGCTGCGCTCATGGAGCCAGTGCAACCTGTTTCCCTTTAACTTTACGTTTACATCTTCCACAAAATAATCAGAATACTGGCGTGACAACCGACTCGTTGGTGACGCACTGAACGTAATCGATTCGATCACGTACTTGTACGTAGCTGTCACTAATAACCTGTCGCGGGGTGCCCCACACGAAACATTTGTGGACGTGGAATTATCAAATTATATTTCGTGAGACGAATTGTTGGAAGGAGTGAATTAAGAGCTGAAGAGCGTTGCTATCGATCTCTCGTGAGAAGAAGTGAACAGTTCACGGAAACCAATTGAAAATATTCCCATCCATGAAATAGAGGAGGTTTAGTGGAGGTCAGAAAGATTCGTTAAAAAAATTGCTATAAGATAAGACTAAGAGTTGTACAGGAATGCTTGCGAAACTCAAGTTTCGAGTCGTTAGAGGGAAGAACACTCATTCACTAACTCATTAAAAATATTGAAAAGACTTAAAAACTCTGAACTCGATAGTGAAGTTCATGTCAAATATTCGTAGGCCAACCTATATTTAAGGCGATACGACCAGGTCTACAAATTAACTGAGAGCTATCAGCACAAACCAGTATTTTAGGCGTTTAAGGTGTTTAAGGTAAAGATTTTTTTTTTAGTTGTTTAAGAATAAAATTTGTGAAATTGCAGTGTATTTTTAATTTTTAAATTCAAGATGAAAGAATTTCACAGAGTTAATCCTGAAACTATCGCTGATATCAAAAGTGCCAGCAATGCTAAGAAGACTAGTCTCTATCAGTGAGTTTAAGAATAAAATTTGTGAAATTTCAGTGTATTTTTAAGTTCGAGTTCCTTTTCGATAGTTGTTAACAGTGACAAACATAAACCTAACTACAGGTAGAATCACCTATTATGAGCTATCACTAAAATTTCACTAACCCCTTGCACCCATAGATTGTATCATCTTACTCATGTTTCCTTAATGTTTACAAGTTGAATTTTCTTCTGGCTCTAATAATTTTATTGATTTACTTTGCAGTGAGCCACTATTTGAGCTGGGAAAATGTTGTCATCCTACAGTGATGAAAGACATGTGTGCAGAGTGTGGAGCAGATCTTCGAATGGATAATTATGAAGTTCAGCATGCCTCAGTTCCTATGGTTCACAGTGTTCCAGAGCTTAAAGTCAGCATGGAGGTAGGATGGGTTCATTTTGGCACTGAATTAAAATTTTCATGCTAGTTAAAAATTAAAGAATGGAAGTACAAGGATAAATGAATTAATAACAATATAGGTTTGACACAGCTCTCCAAACTATTCTGTCACCTTTCAACCTCTTCCTACCATAGTAGTTCCTAACACTAACGTTCCCCATTATTATGTGTTTCACACAGCATCCATGTGTATATCCAGGCTTTATTGGGAAGTTCCTATGCCTTTGGCGAAGATTTGGAGATTTTAACTCATATGAATTCTGTATATTCTGGACAGAGGTTCCAATTGTAATGCCTCAGGCATTTTTGAATTTATGGTCGATGAAATATCATCTTTGGAAAACAGATATCTTCTTCCTCCCTGAAAATCTACCCAAGTAGGTATTTATAGTACACGTTCTTAAGAATTTAATTGCCACTCTTTAGTCATGGTAAACAAACACCCCCAGTAAGGTTCCCATGGGCAAATACCCAGTGAAGGATGAGAATAGTACGGTCCAAAGGCAGGAATGACTATGAGGGAACTGGAGCAACATGGCCATAGGAGAAAAATACTGAGAAAAGAATAATGTCTCCATTAAAAAATAGAAGTGACACACATTCTTCCAGGAAAAGCTTAGTTGTCTCTATGGATGCACTAATTCAACAAATGGAGGAGGCTTCCCCCTCAACATAAGAAAAATTTTCCCTAGCAATGGTCAAAAATAATAATTTTGTCCCGAACCCCAACCTACCCCACCCATCATGCCTTCATACATGTTTTCTCAGTCCACACCATAGTGACGGCGAAACGCATCATAAAGAAAAATAAAATCTGTGGAAAAGTACAAAGTATATTTATTCCTAACATGGATGTATACAACTTCCATGAAGTGAAGCCTGATACCATTTATTATATTCCTCCACAATTTAGCTTTTACCACTCATGGTCCGAATCAAATATTTCTGAATTTTTAATCTTAATTGGAAATGAAACTTGGCCTCTAGTCTCTAGTGTATCTGATCTCAATTCCAGTTTCAATAGTTTTTGTTACGTTTTTATTTCACTTCAATGCCTCCTTTCCTAAGTTAAGAAGAAAGGAGAAGCATACTTCTGGTAATTCCTGGATTACCAATGAAATTTGCTGTCTTTTGATTCATCTGAAGGATTTGGCCTTCTCCTGTAAGCTTTCAAATACTGTAGAGCTTAAAACTCAATACAAACTTCTCAAATAGCAGTACAGAAATATCATCATTGAAGCCAAAAGGAATGGCAATATTTTCGCCAACAAATGGAATGGCAACGAATTTTGCTGGTTGACAATAAGTCCAAAGCAATATGGAAAATTATAAACAGTTGTAAAAGAATGATAGATCATCTCTTTTTCAGCTCAAGGATGATTCTGGTACTATTCTCAATGATTCTCTCCAGTTGGTCACTGCTTTTAATGACTATTTCCCCGGTCCTTCAGTGGATACCCCTCCCACTGATTTTCCACCTCTTCAACCCATTCTTCCTTCCTTGCTTCATTTTTCCTACATCCTTGCTCTGAACAGGAACTGTGTACTATTATGTCCAAATATGGCTCTCAATTTTGTGCTGGACCTGATGAAATTCCAAACTTTTTAATATATCTGTCATTCAATTACATATGTATATCAAATCCTCTCTGTTGTACCTTATCAATTATTCAAGGAATCTTACCTGAATCCCTTAAAGCATCTAAAGTGCTCCTTTGTACAAGAAAACTAGCTCTGTTCATGACTTTAATTTCTTTCATCCAATATCTATTGTCAATCAGTTTGGAAATTTTTAAAAATTAGTTTATTATAAAAAGCTTCTTGCCTACCTAGAGGGAAACTGTTTGCTGACATCTTATCAACAATCAACAATTATCTGGTTTTTGTAAGCAGAGATCCACTATCTCAGCTTTCAGTCAAGTAATTAATACTATTTTACATGCTTTGGATAATAAAATCGAAGCTGTTGGGTTGTTTTATGACTTCTACAAATCATTCGACAATGTTATTCATAAAATACTTCTAAATAAGCTTTTTTCACTTGGAATAAGAGGCATGCCTCTCTCTTGGCTGAACTCATATCTCAGGAACAGAAGCCAATTTGCATCTCTTATTTCAAATGATGATATTGCTTTATCTCCTCTCAAATTCTTGACCAAAGTTGTTCCTCAAGATTCAGTGCTCGGCCCCATTTTCTTTCTTCTATCTATCAATGATCTTACCAACTTTGTTCCTCCTACTGCTAAGATTCACCTGGTACTATAAGCTGATGATACAAACTTCATTATCACCTCATCTCATCTGGGTACACTACAATGCTCGGCGAATATGTCTCTCAGTAGCTGTTGAAATGGTGCAGCAATTTTTCCAATATCAATAAGAAAAAGGGTCTTTTTACCATTGATCTTGATGAGGAAGTCATGCCTCAAGTAGACAATACAAAATTCCTGGGTGTCTCACTTGACACTCATTTACCCTTGGAATTGCTTATTAACCTATTTGCCTCTAAAGTCAGCTCCATCTGTTTTCTTATCAGATACATCAGATCTACTGTTTTGCTAGATGTTCTTTTATTATGGTACAATGGGGAATTAGTTACTCATCTGCTGAATAGTATTCTACTGTGGGGCTCATCACCTAGGGTTTTAACATTTTTAAAATTCAAAAGAGGGCTATAAGAACTATTTCTCGTGTGAGCTATCGTACTCCCTGTCGTCCACTGTTAAAGTATCATAGCATACTACCTGTTCCATGTTTATACTTACTGCCTTACTGTATGTAAAGTTTAATTTTCATGAGTTTATTTCGAACTCAGATATTCATTGTTGCGATACTAGGCAACATGGAAATTTACACATCCCTTTTGTCCGTACCAGAAAAACTGCATGCAGTTTCAAGAATCTTGGACTGCAGTTATATAATAAACTATCCAAGGAGTTTAAAGGGTCCATGAGTATGTACATTGTTATTTAAGCAGAAAGTGAAAATTTGTTGTTATCTAACTGCTTTTATTCCATTCAGGAATATCTGTATACTTAATCAATTTATGACTTTGTGACATGCCTTATTTCATGTGTCATGATCTTTGGGCAAATGTTTGAATGTATATATGCACGTATGTATGTGTATATATAGTGTATATATATGTATGTGTGTATTTATGTAAATATATATGTGTGTAGGTGTGAGTTAGTGATGTGCCTCATATCATGTGTTCTACCAATGTCTTGGTCTTTGGGCATATAAATGAATTATTATTATTATTGTGGTGAATATTGGGACAATAATTGGGCAGGAATTTGGGCAAAGTGCTTAACATGACAAGCACCAATATTGTGACCAATACTGGGTGAATAAGGACCCAAATAATCTACTAGAGTGAGCTAAATTCATATAAGAAAAATATTTGAATAGTGCAATGGTAAGGATAACACTCAAAAAGAGAAAATAATAGTTTTTCCAGTAAAATTTATTTTAATAACTGTTGGAAAAACTTTGAATACAAACTTGAACAACAATAAGAACTTTTGTTCCAATTCGGGGGTAAGGAGAACTTTTCAACAGTAAATCAGTGATTTTCCAAAAGGTACATAGTCTTAAATTGGCAAATCTGTTCTTAACCTCTTCTTCCAACACCATTTCCAGTGGTTTTAGAGTTAATATTCCATCTAATCGCCTTTGTGTGCTTGATTTTACTCTTGTAATGTTACAACTTCACATTGTATAAGCACTCCTGGTTTAAAAAGCTTGATTATAGTCATAATTGTTTCCTTAGTCCACATTTTAAAAAATAACATGTGTAAACTGCTGAAACCATGACTAAAACTGGATAAAAGATATTAGCATTGGACATATTAATATATATTAGTATGCAAAATATGGAGCCTTAAACTGGATCTTTTCCTTTGAGTTACATTTTTCTCCACTAGGGGATGACAAGTATGACTTCTGATTGTAGATAGGCCTCCAGAAAATAAAGCATGCTCTAAATGCCAGATTGGGTGGAAAATTATGCATACAGTATTAGGGTGGAAATTGACACTTGCCAAATATACCACAATCCAATATCCACTGGATTGGACAATAAATTGGACCATGTCACATGGACTTTAAGGTTTCATGGCCCACTGCTGGCCCCATTTTTCTTGATAAAATGAAATAATTATCCTGAAAAAGATACTAGCCATAGTTCACAAATTTCAAGCACTTTCCCTATTCCATCCAGAAAAGAATCCATGAAACTTTTTCAATCTGTTTAACATGAACTGCTAAAGCTTCAATGGCACTAAATTTGTCATACTAGTGCGATAACATTTATAATGACATGAAGCTCTTTGCTGATAACCTAAAAATGTTTGCCACTATCAATTCAACAGAAGATTGCTATATGTTACAGCATAGCTTAGATGGATTGCTAAAGTGGAGTGAAGATAATACAAAGGACTTTTGCATTATTGATGAATATTAATAAATGTTTTTGTATAGCTTGTGATCGAGGGTCAAAATCTAAATCTATTACTTAGCCATATGCTATAAAGGACCATATTGTGGAGAGAGTTAATTTTATTAGGGACTTAGGGGTCACTTTTGACTCTTAAACTTCAATTTAATTTAGACTGTACTTTAATTCAAGCTAAAGAATTAAAATCCTTAGGGTTTATTTCAGGTTTTGTCATGATTTTCAAAATATCTGCTGCTTGGAGTTATTATACATTTCACTTGTCTGATCCACTGTTGAGTATTGTTCCGGTTTGTGGTCTCCTTATTACAGAGTTCACATGAATGTAATTGAAAGAGTGCAACTTACATTTGTCAAATTTTTAAAGTACAAATTTGGTTTATACAATTTGGATAAAATGAGTATCCTATCTACTTTCAATTTAAAACCTCTTCACGAACGAATCTGGGTATCATATTCTTACACAGATTAATGATGGCTACCATTGATGTGCCTGAACTGCTACAAGCTATCAATTTTAAGGCTCCAACAAGTGATTTCAGAAACCCTGCTATATTTAGTGTTCCTCATCACCCTAAAAACTATTCATTTTTTCCTCAGCATCTAGAGTACTCAAATTCATTCTGTATGGAAATTGATATATTCAGATATTCCAGCTAACAGGTCAAGAGTTTTCTGGATAATGTTGCATAAGGTTTGTAGACAAGTTGTTTTAACTCATTAACACAAATTATTATTCCTTCCTATTTTTAGAGTCTGATGTATTTTCCTTATGCCATCTTGTACTATTGTATATTGTCCTTCTTTATACAATCTTCAATTTTGCCATAAATTCTCTTATGGATGTACTCTTCTCCTCTGAGTCAGATGTATATTGATTATATTGTATTACATTTTGGTTTGTATTATATTAGATTGTTAACTTTGAAATAGGTTATTTATATGTTAATAAATATCATTATTATTATTAATTTTCACCGAATCAGGCGTGATGTGGTGGAAAAGATTCATACTGAGAATAAAAACAGTACTTTTCCGCAGAAAATAAAGCTTTAATGTACAACATATGTTTCAGCTCACTGAGCCATTGTACCTGAGGATGGCTCAGTGAGCTGAAATGTACGTTGTACATTAAAGTTTTATTTTTTGTTGGAAAAGTGCTTTTTTTAAATTTTATTATCTTCTATTTGACCATTTAGCTACAGATGTTAATTTGAACATGGAATTCAATCATGATGGACTTACCGATGTAAATAGAGATATCTTGAGTTGGAACAAATCACAGGCAGTAAAATTGACTTTGGTGTGCAGAAGTTGAATTGAGAAGTCTTTGAGCTAAAAGTAATTAAATTTTGAATTATTATAATACTACTAATAGATATCCTTTCTTAATCAGCTGAAAAAGATGAATTTACGTGTTATGTGTAATCAGATTCGTATAACATCTTGAAGTAAGATTTTCATACGTTTTTAAACAAGTTCAAGTAAAATAGATAGTATTTCACAGCTTCATAGTTCTTATTACAAAGGGTTTTTTCACTATATTAGCCAGTAAAGTATTCAATAAATATTACTCTTATTATTGAATACTGATGCGATTTCAGTAAGAACCCAGGCAGCAAAACTATATCGGACCAATATTGGGCCAATGTCGGCAACCATTGTAAACTCATTGGCCCGATATTGGCAACCAATATTAGGCCAATATCAAAATGATAACGCTTTGCAATATTGGCCCAATGTTGGCTGCCAACGTTGGCCCAATATTGGTTGCCAACAACTGCCCAATATAATTCCTGCCAGCATTGGATGCCGACGTAGGACCAATATTGGCTGCCAACGTTGGCCCAAAATTATTGTTTTTTTTCTTAATTTTGTATTCTTAAATTAATTACTTCTTTTTACAGTTTATTCTTCATAATATCTATAATCTGTATATTTACTCCTATGATTATATTTTCACTACTGATACCCACACGACCAGGTATATACTTTGAATGATTTGAGAAAATTCCCCAGGGGACATTTGAATATAGGTATTTACCAGTGACATCCCAAGAACCTTAATGGAAGAAAATATATAAAACAACATTAATAAGTTTAAAAAACACCGTATTTGCTACGTAAAGGTACAGTATTATGAAAATTAAATCATTGAACATGTGCAACAACAGTTATGAAATTACGGTACAACGTTAATGTCTTATTCACGAATCGATAGGACATGAAAATAACATATCTGCTCTAAAAATAATATCACTTAAGTCATAAATATAACATAAAGGAGAATCTACCAAACCCACCTTATCAAACGCCTCACACTTAGGCATATGTTAATGGATTAACTCAGACTGACTCAGATTCAGTGAATCAACACGGAATCGCAACGCCCAAACGGGGAGAGAGCAAGCCGTACACCCGTTGAACACGAAGTCAGCGCTTTGGCTAAACGCGGTATAGATATATGAAACATAAATTTCTTTGGTTCACATTTCATCCGATGGATGGCGATAGTTTAGCATGGAATCGCACTTTAAAGAAGATGTTTAGGAATTTATGAGGAAAATAAATTCGCATCAACACCATGATTGCATGGAATTTATTTGCAAAATTGATTCAGCGTTATTTTAGATGGTATGCAAAAGGTGGAGGGAAAAGGAGAGGCGGGGGGCGATGAGTATGTATGTGTGTGTGTGGATACATATGTTGACAAAGGCTTGTGGCGGCAGACGACGCTTATACATTGTCTGCACCAGGCAGATTTTTAGAGTGACAGACGGCCAACAAATGGGGGAGGAGCTGTGTCTTGTATACGCCACACGTGTGTCTTTGTGTATACATTGAATGACTTTTATAATGGAATAAATCCTCGTGTGAAACCGTGGAGTTTCCTTTCTCACCTCGTCCCACGTCTCGACAGGCTCAATGTTTACAACGTGGCAGACACTAACATTTTGCATGTTAAATCCCACATTTGTTTTAATACACAAATATTTATTCCCTCGATTATTTAAATAATGGGATCCGAATAAAAGTACTAGTGCTTTGAATCAGATTTGGTTATTTGTATCGTATATTTCTACATTAATTAACCAAACATTAATGTTTGGTATACCGAGCTCCAATCGGAAATATAACTATATTTTATTACCGTATATTATTTATATAGTAATACTACTGAGTATGAGTAGTAAAATTTATAATCATTTACAGGAATAGAAAATAGACGAAAACAATAATATTAGTCTCTAAACAATATAGATATCCATTGATTTTGCAGTGATCAACCGAAAATGTAAAAAATGGCCGCCAACGTTGGCTGTACATTGGCAGCCAATGTTAGCTAAAAACGGACCGCCAACGTTGGCTAAACATTGGCAACCAACATTGGCTAAACGTTGGCAGCCAACGGTTGCTGAACATTGGCAGCCAACGTTGGCGCGATATTGGGTGAACAGCGGCAATATCGGCCGATGTTCGCGACGTTCAAACGAC
>WURS02009319.1:0-12435 GCA_011762765.2 Rhinocypha anisoptera | reverse complement strand
AGAGCTAGCACTAGATAGGAAAGGATGGAGGGCTGCAGTCAACCAATCTTCGGATTGAAGTACTGATGATGATGAAGAGTAACGAGTAGTAGTATTTAGATTTATAGGGTGGATTTAGCACCTCTTCAAACCTTAGAAAAAACTACTAGACAAGCAACACCATGCCCTAGGTGAGACTCAAGACCTACAACCATTGGAGCCTGGGGGTAGCATGCTATTGGCCATGCAAACATGCTACCCCCAGATTTCAGTTGGTAGGTCATGTAACACTACGAAAATAGTCTGGTCAAGGTAATTTCCAACTCATTGGGTGTTGCCACATCATCTTCAACCAAGCATGAACTATTTGAAAATTCCCCTCCAACAACCCAGATGAAGAACTTTCCTCTCAATAATCCTTTACCCCTCCCACTCTACAGATCTCAGGCTCTGGTAGCAATCACCTCTCCACCCATCACCCTCCCCACATCCACCCCAGCCCTTACCCTACCCTGAACTTGTGAATATATAAATACAAGTTGTCACAAATTTTTTGCAGTCACTTGAAGATGCTATATTGTGGGAAAACTAAGTATACCATACAGTGGAAAGCAAAGTAAGTAGATATATTTCTTGCCAAGGTGATGCTAGAAAAATAGAGAGGTAAAGGTACTTATCGAATGGAGGTCATCTGCTCGTTACCCTATGTTGCAAGAAAACCTTCTACAAGGCCTTTTTTAGGGGAAATTTTTATATGATAGCCCCCACATCAAGGATTATCAGGGCAGCAATTTCTACTATTTCTAAGTAGTCATTTAGGAAAATTATCATTAATTAATGTTTTTGGGTTATATATGCCATTTGTTATATGACATATTAGTGGTTATTTGTATGCAATAAAAGGGTCCAACAACTGCTCATTGTAATGTACAAGACATGTATCCTGTACAATAAATAAATAAAATGTGGAAGTGATTTATGAGTCAAATTAGTTTCTCCTAAGAATCTAGTCCCCAAAACCACACCACGTTTTGGCAACATTTTCATGAAGTGGGATATTCCTTGATTTGAAGTGGGATATTCCACTCTATAGCCAAGGGCTTAATCTACCTTACTACCAGGCCACAAGATTAAAGAAGCAACTATTTAAACAATCTGGTACCCAGAAAATACATGTCCACATATGTAAAACTTTAGTTTTACGAATGGATGTCAGAAATTCACAATGCAGCAATGACATCTGGTGGCCAACTACCAAACTTCTTCCCAATGCCCTTTGGACATCACCCCTCACCATCAGCATATCAAAAGAAGCATGCCAAGTTTTTCATAAATCTCATAAAATTATTATTCTATTCAATTTACAAGGTACTTACAAATAAATCAACATAATTTAATGCCACTAACATGTTGATCATGATTTCATAAATATATACATAGAGTTAAGTGCATACATGATTTAATTGACAAATGTGACAATCTTTCAAAATGGAATTGTTCACTTCTTCAAATCTTATTTACAGTCATTTGTTGTAGTTTAAAATAGACAAAGTGGGTCAGAATCATAATGTTGAGAACTACCAAAGAAATCTTTTATTTTATAAAATAATTTTTTCCCACCCACATCAAATTTTTAATGCAATATTTTGGCAGGATGAATGATCCTAGTATATCTATTTTAATGTTTGTTTGTCCTCAGTATTTTGTTTATGCACTGTTTTTCAAAACCTTTCCCATTCAATGTTTTCTGAATGTCAATTGAAGAAACAGTAAGAAAACTATCAATCAATTTTGACTTTTAATAGGATATTTGTAATTTAACTTCCTTCATGACGTATTGAATGCATGCCTTTAACCTATCATGATGATGTTTTCAGTTACCTGTTTAATGAGTTGTAATATTTTTTTAACCCTTGCTGTCCTCCTCCAAGTGACAAATCACAGTTCTTCTGGAATGAACTTGTCATCATTATCGATGTCGATTTCTTTATCAGACTCGTCTACGAGTGCATCTTCAGTTAAAGGCTCAATCACAGCACCTTGCAAGGTACATATTTTTGGAGCAGTTAGTTTTTCATGAGCCGTTTCTGGAATCCAAGTTGATCCAATTGGAGCACGTATACTGGCTTCAAAACTCTCGACACTGACATAAGGGAATGGTAAATCAGTCACCTGTAAGAGAGAATTTGAAAACATTGAGCAGGGTTGGGACACACAGCTGAATGAAATGAGAAGGCATGTTAACCAAAAATGTTACCTACTCCAATCATCACATTGTGAAATCAGTTGCAAGGCTTAAGCCCTATTGTCAGATACATATTATGAGTTTTAAAAGGGTAATATCCATGAATCACAGTTATGAAAATTTCTTAATCTCTCAATGATGAAAATTCTAAATATTGTCTGGAAGTGGAAGGAGGGCTTTCAAAATCAACATGTTTGAAAAGAATGGCTGCACCAGAAATGGTGGCGATATTGCTAGAAATAACCAGCACCTGGAATTTCCCTTTCTCCAAAGAGATTTTTTTAAATTCCTCAATTGCCCACAAACAGCATCGGGTCAATTACAGTGGACAGTATGACAATTTTTCTGTAACAAGGATGGAACACACAAGCATCAATGCCCTGGGTGGAGAATGAAAAATCCACCTAGCTGGGATACAAAGCTGTGACCTCTGGATTGGCAGATGAGGACATTTACCCTGCCACCAGCGAGGCCGGCCAAATTAAGATAAACGATACACGAGTAAATGTTTCAGAAGGGGACACAATATATGGAAGAATACCAGCCTCTCTGAGTACCACTGCATGTTTTTGCTATTTCAATACTGGACACTTAATATATGAAGACTGAAGCTGCAATGCTAATAAAAACATCTTCACACAGGTGAACAACCAGTCAGAAATTATTGTTGCCTTGAATGCTAAGTGTTCCAGGACAAAACATAATTCACTATGATGGCCTTGCACTTAAGGAACTATGTATGTATATCCTAAAGTTTTTATCACTGCTACTGCCAAGACGATTCAAGCATCAATAAATATGTGGACCACTAAATCACTTTACTCATTCCAAACCTGTTGCTGATTCCTTTTAGGTTTATTAAATGAAAAATTAGAGAATCCAAACAAACATGTTAGAAATAATGGCATACAACAACATTTTAGACGTTGAAATGCCAACATGCAATTTTAATGTTGATCAGTGTGATATGTTTTAATAAGATAGGGACAAAGATTAATAATGCAATTCTACCAATATCAATGTACTATAAGTAAAATTCTAAAACGAATTAAACTGCCAAAATATCAGACTATAGTTTTGGACAAAGAAGATTAAAATGAGCCAAGAGTAAAATATGTCACCAGGTGAATTTCATTGGACATGCTGCATCAAAAATTTCCAAACTTCAGAGGTATTATAAAGGTATATCATAATTTCAATTCATTAACATAGTATTCTGAAACATCTTTTATGAATTTAAAAATTATTTAGTTAAATGATGTTTCTTTTGAAGACACAAGGTTTACTTGTTTTTCTATTATGGCACTGTTATTCTGATTTAAGCAAGTAGCTACCACTTAATAACAAATGAATATATTTGACTTCAAGAGAGGGAACAAATTAATTTCATGGTTTAGGGAATTAGTATCAATAGATCCTATTGTGCACGAAGGCTTTAGGTGACAATAGTGGAACTGCTCAACTTGAGAACTTGACTTTGAGAAGTGACAATGGTTATACACTGAGTACATTGACGATATAAAAATTTCAGAACATTTTCCTTACCATAAAACTTCTTTAGCAACAATAAGATTTCTAGTGTGCATTTTCCTGGTTTTTTTATATGAAATCATTTCATATCTTTAACAGATGTGATAACTAGCAAAGACTAAATGAAATGTAAGTATGTTGACTTACCTGGTGAGGTCTTGCTTTATCATCAGCATGCTCATTAATAATAACAGAATCTTTATTGTCATCCTTGCGAGGAATATTCTGTGACACCTTGAACGTGAATCGTTTCTTCTTCCTTCTTGACACCTCTGGTAAACCTTTTCCAGCCCATTCTCCCCAGCCAGGTAAAGTTAAATCAACATCCTTTGGTTTGCCTTCCTCTATTTTTGCCTCCTTTTCTTGTCTATTCCATGGGAAAGATAATTTATTAAATCCTTTATTCAATGATTTAAAAAGCCATATTTTCACTCAAATATAAGTTGGAGCATATACTAGTATATATTTCTATAGAGAGAACATATTTGTGAAAAGTATTAACAATATGGAAATTTCTCACAAAATAAAAGAATTCTGAAATGGAGGCGACATGGCTTTATACCTCTAAACAAAGGGTATTCACACCAATTTAGCTTGAAAACTGCTACTTAGAGTAAGAACAATGAACACATTCCAAACAATAACTATAATATCATATTCAATTACATTAAACATGATAGATGGAATGCTAATTATGCCTAAGGAAAACAGGAAAAAAACTCATTTCTCAAATATCTGCAGTTTTTTAGAAAGTAAAGATAAAGGACATGGAATTTCATTGTCCAAATCATTGAGAGAAACCCATTCACAAGTATCTATAACAACTTTTTAGTTTTATTACAATGAATTTTCAACATTGCAAATATCTTATATGAAAAACAACACCTAATGAAATTCATTCACAACACACTATCAAGTAATGCATATGTTACAACTGATTACTAACTGGAATTCGGTGACAACATCATCTTCGGTGAAAGCTGCTGCTATGGTGATGCGATTGTTTCCTGCTTCATCATCATTGTCATCATCGCCAGTCTCTGTAGATAAAACAATGTAATTTGTTGAAAAGAGATCATCACTACATGGTCTATGAAGTTCGATCAAAATACAACTGAAACTTTTTGATGCTACCCAGCCGATAATTTCTCAGGCATCTAGCAGGAGTCACCTGCTTGAGAAAACTATACAAATAATTCTATTTCTGGATTAGTGTGTATTTTTGTGGTATGCTAATCTTATTAAGATATCTTTGGTTATAGCTTGTGAAAATGGCAACAAGCGGACTCAACTTTGTGACTGATTTAGAGGTAGTAAAACACATAATTAGTGTAAAGGGATGTCATTTGAAAAGTTAATGACAGTCAGGGAGTTGCCACTATTAATTTCTACTAACAGGATCCACAATCTCTTCAAAGTACATATTTGAATTTCTTAAGATCATATCGGAGATGCTAGTTTAGAGAAGAAAAATAAGTTTCTTGATCATAAAAATGCACGTGAACATTTGGTAATGTTAATTAGTGACTTTTGAATTCTATTATTTCAGACATGACTATGAAATTTACTCATCATTGAATAAAAGTTTTAAACGATTTGTCAGTAAAAATACTGACTATTATACAGAGGTAGAATGGCAATTTTCTCCATCAATCTTGATATTTTCCTGATGTCAATTATTTCATCTACTTATCAAACTTAAGTCTTAATTGACAAGTTTCAAATTAATTAAAGCCATGAAAGAACATCTGGGGGTTCAAAAAAAAACAATGTATAGAAAATGTCTTTTTAAAGCAGGGTAGAATAAATTAATGCAGAAAATGGCAATAATTTCTTGAAAGGTTATGAAGTTTGGAAGTTTTTTGAGATTTGAAAAATCCACGACTATATCAACCAAATGTCTCAAAAACCTAATTTGGTACCGAACATAAATATAGCATTGAAAAAAAATCATTTACACTCTCACATGGTCACTATGGAAATGGGTGAGTCATGCTGAGATGAATTATCATGAAAAAATTTACAGTTGTACATGGCCAATAAAATATTACCTGCTATGCTTGGAATTCTACTGTTCAGGGGTTTATTGACATCAATTGAAATGAATTTTTTTGGGTCAATTTCCAAGCTCGCATTGCTCTTATGTGCTAGATTCATTTTTGAGAGGAGGTCCAAGGAAGCCCTGAAAAGATTTTGAGTGAAGTCAACAAAAAATGAAAGAAAATTCGATACAGACAAGTGAAATGCACAAAATGGAAACCTTTTGCTCAGGCTAAGCTTTGGTAGCACTTAAAATACACAACAAGCTATGTAAAAGGAAAAAAATGTGAAAAAACTTTTATTTATTTTGATTCCACTGAATAAGAAGGCACCTTTGCATAAATGCAAAAATAAGAGACCAACAAAACTTTAAGTTATATAGCATAAAACAGCATAGTAAGAAACAATGCAATGCGATTGAAAAATAATTTCACATTGATTGGTAAAAGTTAGAAAAATCAAACCTTGAATTATTTCCAGTACTTGCTTCCTGTGGTCCAGACGTTTCAGTGATTATGCTTTGAGACATTTTTTCTTCCTGTAAGTCTGATTTCTTTTTCCCATCCTTTTTCTCATTTTTGGTGCGGGATGGTTTCTTTATTTTCCTATCCAATGTCGACGCACCATTGACATCCTTTTGGAGAAGTGATATCTTTCTCTCTGCCTTTTTTTTCAAAGCAACTTCCATCTCCTCAAACATATCATCTATATCCCTAGTAACAGGCTTTCCAGTCACGTCTCTATCACCACCAACTTTCTTCTTGCACCTCTTGCTCTCCCCTTTGAGTTCCTCCTCCCTGTCCTTCTTACCCCTACTCGGCGATTCCTCTACCTCTACGCACTCCCAGGCACAATTCACTCTATTTCTTTGCGAATCCCTTTTCCTTCCGACTTTCCGCTCCTTCAAATCACTGACGACAAATCCGAATGTGGTGACAGAAACACCACGAGAGTCACATTTCGCGCCTCCCCTCTCACTGACGTTCCCACCACTACCATTCACCCCCATCACGATTTCCGAATTGTCTATCACTCTTGAAACACGGCTTTCACCAGTTTGACTTTCACTGCCAGCTTTGTTTTTGGACCGTTCATCCCAAAATTTCCTGTAGCCGGTCATGAATTCCTGGTACTGACACGAGTCCTTTTGCATCCATGGATTGTTCTCGTCGTTCATCACTTGACTATCCTTTTCGTCCAGGTCTTCCTCATCACTGCTCTCCTTGGCACGGACCTTATGGGTCAGTTCTTTACCTAATCGAAGCTGTTGGGCTAGCATTTCCCGCGACTGAAAATAGACGGAAGAGAATGAATTAGGGCATGAAAGGAAAACACAATTCTGGATTTACCATCCTCCCCAAGTTCTCGAGGGAAATATTTTAACTTGCTCAGGAAAGATATCTCATTGGTCGGGTTATGTGAAATTTTATCACTCGCTCATTACTTCCTCTCTAAAAGTTTCACAATCATTATTTTTCTTTTGTGACCTCTTTACTAAATTCCTTTTCAGAATTGCCGAACAGCAACTGTCGCCCAACTGAAAAAAAAGTGGTCCCATTTTGAAGAATTTAGTTGCATAATTTTTAGGACATATTATCTGAGATGTAGACAAGTAAATTTAGAAGCAGAGTGATGTGCACATCTGGTATTCAGAGTTATCACCATACATCTGCCACCTATGCTCTGATTATTTCAACTACCTTCTGAATTTCTCAAATTTCCTTTCCCTTCCCTTTTATTACTACCCACGTGATTCCTTTCATTTTTCATGTATTGGTGTGCCTAATAAAAAGACAAATTTCATGAAGTAATTCTTGAAGATTGGATCTCTGCATTTCTGTCCAGGAAAAATAATTGAAATGAGGCTAAAGAATTGAATAGCATAACTTGCCAATGAGAGTCAGACACCAGCTCATTCACAGTTGACATAAATATGATCTTAGTATCTCTTAAAATTCAACTCACTTCTTAAAATGCAACTCATTAATTAAAATGACACCTCACCACTGGTCGAAGGTGGGTTTAGATGAAGAATTTTGATTGACTGTAAAAATACAATTGTGGACTAATTGCTCATAAGATATACATTCACACAATATTCATGCAATAAGTAAATGCAAATATAAGGCAAATATGTAATAACTAAAATATTAACCAGTGAAAAAGAACAGGATTAATAATAAATCTACTACGTGTATAAAAGTTTTTAAAATCTGATAACAAAGATACCCTTCGAACTACTCCAATCTACGAACTTTTGAACTATAGGTTTCAATCCTATAGTTCAAAATCCCTACACATCCCAGTACTTCTTGAGAATGTCGAAGCAAAATAGTTTACACTAATACTAGTTAGTTAAGCAATAAGTTCAGCAGTACCTGTTTATCATATCTGGCATGGACAGCCCTGTTGCGAGCCCATTGACCAGTACTGCGGTGGCGAAGAGTTAGCCTCTCCTCAGCTCTTGTATTCTCTAACTCCTCCAGTTTCTTCAAGGCTGCTTCAGGATCAACCTTCATTAGCTCTTCAAATTCTTTTATCTGCTTCTTTGTACGTTCCCGGCGAAGAATTCGATGGTATCTGGAAAAATATTACATCCTGCATTGCTTCTGTGGCACTTATGGGCACTTGAATGTTATGATTATAAAAATGATAACCAATGAGAACTGGTATTTAGTTCTTACATCTCAACAGACCGCAAGATAGGAATTCCATTTTATTTTTATGAATTAAAAAAAGATTAATTCTTACTA
The DNA here is from genome assembly GCA_011762765.2 of Rhinocypha anisoptera. Classification (NCBI taxonomy): domain Eukaryota; kingdom Metazoa; phylum Arthropoda; class Insecta; order Odonata; family Chlorocyphidae; genus Rhinocypha; species Rhinocypha anisoptera. The sequence continues at coordinate 3,888 of WURS02009319.1, read as the reverse complement.
AGTCTTCATTATAAAAAAAATTACAGGACAAATAATACACATGTTCGAATGGAAGAAGTCCAATGATGATGTAAAATCAGGGTCATACAGATGAAAAATACCTTGCATAAACTTACAGAAATGGGAACATTATACAAGTAAAAGCCCTGATGGGAAATAGCACAGAAATCTGGGTAATATGGAAGGAGTATATGAAGGAACTCCACATCAAAGAGAATAGACCCTTATACTTATACGTACTTAGATAGGTAACATAAAGTAGATGAGAATAGTTTAGGCCCAGAGATACTAGATAGTGTTATCTACAATATAGAAAATTGTCCATCATAAGTAAAGTACCATACTTTTTACTCTTGATCTTATTCTGTTGCCTGGCTTTGGACTCTTTATATGACTGCTGTGCTCTTAATCGTGCCATATCACGTCTCTGCTGCATAATCTCCTTGCGGTTCAAGAAGAAAGTTTTCCTCTGAAAATGAAATAAAAGAACAAGAGTCCAATTTGAGACAAAGCTAGATCACAGATTTTGAAACAAAAAGGCTAGATCAAATAATATTCATCAAGTTATCTCCAGGTACTTGCCGGAGCATTATCTTCATTCTTCTCCTCTGTTTTTCCACCTTTAAGTGATGACAAAATGCTTTCAACTTCCTTCTCCAAAGGGGTCTTTCCCTGAAATAAAGCAAATATCTCTATGAATACAAAACAATCACATTGTCATATGAAAAGATGAACCCATATGTAGGGCCTATAAAACTGGAAGAGGCACATACAATTTTCCTCCTAGTTCCTTAAATGGTGCCTGAGGTGATATTTACAAGTAATTTCACCAATGAAACCCAGACAGCAAATAGATATCTAAATCATGTCTAAAAATATTTATCCATAGATGATCTACCAATTATTATTAGATTAAACCAAAAGTCTATTAGATATTTAATAGATGTACATATAATTTTTTTAACAATAATTTTTTATTTGACATAAACCAAAATACATTGCAATAGTCTTCGTCATACACAAGAAGAAGGAAAGATGGCACAGGTTAAAAATTAATTACAGGATTGGGACATTCAAGGAATTCAGTTGTAGGATAGAAGGCTTTTGATAAAAGCCAAGAGAATACATAATACCTTTTTAAATCTGGAAAGGCTTACATGTCTTGCATCTTGGGGCAATTTATTAAACAAACATATTTTAAGCAAATTGAAGGAATCCCTGATTTTAGATAGCCTGCATTGAGGCACAACCAGATTCTCTCTCGACTGGGTCATATGGTGATGGACGTTTACTCCAGTGACAAAGGAATAAAGATTTTCTTTTACTTCACATAATCCTCTATATAGATATAATGACCATAAAGTGTCATAATACCCAGCTGAACAAAAATAGATTTACAGTGCTCCCTTGCTTGTACTCTAGAGATAATCCTCACAGCTCTCTTTTGCATTAAGAGTAGGTCTTTTGAGTCTGAGGCATGCCCCCATAGTTCTATGCCCTGAATCAGATGGCAGTGGAAAAAGGAAAAACATATGGCTCTTAGTTAGACTTTAGGGAGTACCCTAACTAGTTACCTCAACATGTATGCTGCTGATATCTCCCAAAAGATACCTATTAGATATACTTGGGAGCCACTCTATAGATATAATTAGACATATATAGTTATATCCAGTGCCAATCAGCAAATATATATCTATAGATATCTAAATCATGTCTATTCATAGATGATCTAGCAATATATATCTATTAGATATTTAATAGTTATCTATAGATATAGATATCTTTTGGTAGATATCTATTATATATACTGTTTTTGGACAATAATATATTTTTTGTGTATCTAAAAGATATTGATTCATCTACCTATCAATATCATCTATTAGATATCTATTTGCTGACTGGGAAAGCAGTTATTAGATAGGCAATCATCAATAATTACAACCTGCATTTCCATAGCAGCATTATGGTGTTAAATAATGCCTATTAATCAATTAATTTATAACACCCAGACAAATAAAACAATTAATTATGAAGTAGCAGTCCTTATAAGATTGAAATAAAAAAGCCTTCTTAAAAGTGAATGAGATAAATTTTGACTATGCTACCAGACTGGTAATAAAATCACAAGCATAAGATCAGATTAGAATTTTATTATTATTACCTCACACCCAAATCAATTTAATGCAGAATTTAAGTTAAGAGGAGCAGAATGGAGTCAAAATAGAATGTAACGAATTCAGAGTTAAAATTAAAGCTATAACTCAGAAGAACTACTTTCATTATAAATGATGACGGATAAAACAGAGAATACATGCAATGAAGAGTCATAAGTGATGAAATAATTGGTGGAGAAGAATTATAAGTGATACAATAAATTATATGCAATATTTTCAAAGAACACCTTTTCCTGAGCGACACCACATGCCTGACAAGCAATAGTGTTGCACTTTATAAACAATTATGGAAATGTTTCATTTTATACAGAAATTAAAATGAGAAATTACAATAATCCAAGAGCACTAAATCTTAACATGCTCATCCACTTACTCTGGGATTCCCAAGAAAAGTTTTTGTTGACATCAATCTGAAGTGTGGAGTATTCAAGGGGAATGTCAGCTGATCAGCCACACGATTGACAGTTACAACAGGATCCCACCGATTTAACAATGACTTCGTTTCATTAAAGGCTACTGTTCTTTTGACCTGAAATAATTATTTTAAAGGGTTAATAATCAGGTAAACTTATAGAAAAATAAATTAGAGAGACAGGAAATTCATGGAAACCCCTGAAAAATAAAACACTGTCATCACTGTAGACAAGGTGATACTTGAGGTTATACTCTTAAATCATTAAAACAAGCCAATAAATTAATTCCCTTGAACTTTAAACCTAATATAGTTTTGTTATTACTTGGCAAACCAAATCTAAATTCACAAATAACTTGAGTTGTCATAATAAGAGAATTCAGTAAACTTTATTACTTTCAAAGAAATACTGCAAGACCTTAAGAAATACTAGATAAACAATTAATTGATAATAATCAGACAAAACATGATAAATAGAGATGCATAAATGATACCACAGGAGTGCATTAGGATAACTATGGTCATTCATTAAGAAACAATAATGATTACAGAACTAAAAAAAAATTGTAACAACCTTATCAGCCTCTGGTTTCTCTAAAGGTGCTGGCAGTGGCTTGATCTGGGCCTGGACCTTCTTCACTTTCTGGCTCACTTGGGCATGCTTCCCAGATTTATCCAATGATGCAGCCAAATCTGCTACCAGTCCTCTCTCTTTTTTCCTTTTGCTTATGAGATGAAATTCAGATACTTCAAGTGATGGTTCACTTCTAGTTGGTGGTTTGATTCTGAAAAAATCAAAATAGGTTCGGAAGATTCACAGCTTGTTACAATAAAGATATAAAGACAGTATTGTCTAAGTAAAAGGTAAGTAAAGGTAAAATTGTGGAGGGAAGAAGAAAATTTTGTATTTTCACAAGTAATTAATTTTCACAAAGCAGGTTTCAAAATGCCATGACTTCAGCCCATGTTGAATATGACATTCCATGTGAAAACACCTCATTTTACAGTTTTCCCTTCACATAATATGACCTTAAAATTCTACATGATTAGATCAAGGAGCAACAACAGAATACTAGCCAAAAATATCCTGGAGGAGGAGCATTTATTCATATTAATGAAAGTTGATTAGACTGCAGGTCAGAATAGCAACCCTAATTTCATAACAATCTTGTGAAAATTTGTTTAAATATAAGTGTCACTCTATGGAGAATAGCAACATAAAATTTTTCTCCATAAAATCCTCAACGGATCTCTCCGAACCGAAATCTTACTGCCATTATTTTCCATCCGCGTTCCTTCACG
>WURS02009318.1:0-28501 GCA_011762765.2 Rhinocypha anisoptera | reverse complement strand
GGGGGGGGGGGGGGGGGGGGGGGGGGGGGGGGGGGGGGGGGGGGGGGGGGGGGGGGGGGGGGGGGGGGAGGAGGGGGTGGTGCCTGTTGTGGAGGGTTGTTCTGCAGGTTCTTGCGCAGGGGTGGCCGACCCCTGGGAGGCCTCCCTGTGGCACCCATGCTCCCGGTTCGACCCGTGCTCTCGGCCTTGCCCCACCTTCCCGCTCTCATCTGGAGAGCAAAGTTGGGCAGCTTTGCCCCCCTCGTCTTCATCTCCATCCGCGGCACTTCCTTCTTGACGTACTTCCTCTTGAACGCTCCACCCACCGACGCCCCCCTCTGTGAGCTGGCGACCAGCCTGGGAGCTGGGCGAGACTCGGAGCCACTGCCCTCGCTGTCATTGCCTGTGAGTGCACAACGTGGCAAGGCTTCAATTTTCATTTGGCCCTCAAGTTGACGGAGCAGTCAAGTGAAATGCAATATGATAAAATACAACATTTGTCCAAAAGACAACATTGTGCCGTTACAGAAAAACTCAAACAAATACATCATGTGATTTCCAGATGCTCAATCTCCATCTTCAGAACTCGATCACATACCCAAATTCATTAATTATTTAGAACTGAAGCCACCAATTAATCAATGCAAGCTTAATCTCAAAGGGATGAGTAACTACATAGCTAAGTTTACTCCTGGGTATCTGAAATCCTAAGTCATAAATAAGGGTAGATGATGATGAAAATAAAGTAATTACTAATGCAGTCAAACCTCCAGGTAAATTGAGGTGCCAAGGGGAAGAGGAAACAATTCGAATCATGGAAACTTTGAATTTAAAATTACAACGGAGGCTGAATAAGATCGAAAAAAAAATTCAAATTAAAGAAAGGAGGTTGAATAAGATCGAAAAAAAGATTCAGATTAAAGAAATTCGAATTGCGGGAGTTTAATTATGGAGCTTTGACTGTATATAAATACACACCTCTGGGCAGTTGTTTTAATATTTATAGCTAAGAAAAGGTTACTTCGCTGGAGAACATTAAGTTAAACTTGACTACATCATGGCAAAGTATCAATGCACCATATAATTAAAAGAACATTGTTTCTTATGAGCACAATTGAAAATGATGTTCCACTAATAGTGAATTATTTGCATACAGCAGGTTACCCTCAGAACTTGATATTCTCAAAATGAACACGATCATGAGCCAAAAGTGACAAATATATACATATGTGATAAACAATGATTTTCATTTTGTGATAAGCTTTTGACCAATTTGACCATTAGATCCTCAATAGTCCTTAAATCCTGTATGAGATTTAAATGAAAGTATCATTTTGTGTTGATGTTTACCAGAAATCTCTTTCATCTAACCACTGAGATGCTAAAAGTCTTTTGTGCTTTTGAAAGGAAGTGAACAATGGTCAAATTGGGATATAAATGGAGATAAAGTCTTAGTGAGTTGGTGGCAAAGATATGGTAGCAGTGAGAGAATGATGATTGGCAATGGATACCTGCTTGATCAGGAGGTGAAGAAGTTTTTCCCTCAGCAACAGGAGAAGATGGAGCTGTCTCATCGCCACCATCAACATCCATGGGGCTCTCATCAGATGTCCTCTGAGGTTTGACATTCGGCTGCATGTTCGTGTTTGATGTAAAGAGCCTTCTTCGTCCTCTCTTGCGCCTCTGCTTTGGCTTTGAAACCAGATTGCTGGCTTCCCCTTTGGGACGTCCAATTTTTCTCTTGCCTCTCAACCAATACTGAGCTGTGGGAATTTCCAGACAATTAACTTCTCCCTCTCATCGCAAACTACTGGCATCTTAACTATATCTGCTTTCCCCCCTTTACCCCGCCAAGTCTGGGACAATTCATTCGAATCCCTTTAGATTGGGAAGCAATTCTTTTAAACATATTATTTTCTGAAAAATGTTAAATTAACACACTGGTCTTCACATCATTCCAAGAATGATAAAGGAGAGAATCCCCAGAGAGTCACAAATATTGATATACATTGGTACCTTGGTTAATGATGGCCATAGTTAATGACATACTGGGTTAATGTCTAGTTGCTGTTAGCAAAAATGTCTTGTAAATGATGAAGGCTTTGGTTAATGATGGTGAAAATTGACATTAAAAAAAGAATTCAAGAACTATTCATTTTATTTACTATACATTTTTATATCAAAAATAAATAATTGACATGTAACATATTTTTATGACATTTAAATGAATTTTATCTGCATAATAGGCATGTGCTATGTCTGTGGGGAGGAGCCAGAAAAATTAATCAATTACCATTCTTATACATGTGGGAGTTGGTGCCTTAGATAATGAAGGTTTTGGTTAACAATGATAATCCTGGAATGGATTGCTGTTGTTGACCAAGGTACCATTATATATATAGGTTGGAATGAGTTTGTGATTTATTGATTTGAACATTATGGTTTCTTAAAAGCTCCTTGTATTTCCAGGAATTTCCATATCACTATGCTTTTTATATTTGACATTTTATCCACATATCCTGGAGATACAAACAGGATAACCATTAGATACCTCCAGGACTGGGGGAGAAACTGTTGTCACATAAAAGAGGTCAACCTACACAATGCAAATCCCTGGAATTACATGGACCCTTTATCAAACAGACATCACTAACTTCACTTTAGAAAAATTAAGGTGTCTTGCAAGAAATATCCTCAAGGACTATTATTAAATTGGTCATAATTTTATGGGTATTTTATACAAAAGAAAAATATCCCCTAGCTCAAAAAAATGAACTGAATGCTACAAATCTCTGCAATGTTAGTATTTTTATCAGTGATCAGAAAATGTCCCTTAGCTGTATGTGCAAAAATAAATCTAGTCACATCCAAGTCCACCAATATGTTGCATCATTCAATTCAATCAAGTGGTGGACCTTGTTTGGGAAATTCTTTGGTGCGTTTTCAATCATGGGACATTTAATCTTTTCAATCACATCACCAAGTTGATTGAAATACTATTATTAGATTCCTTTTTAATGTCCATGATTGTTACTGATATAGGGATATCTTTCTTCAAATAAAAAAATATTATTTATTCCAGTGTATGACTTGTGATCTAATTATATCAGCTCTTGCACTCGAAATGAATGATATTTCATGTTCTCTTATCTCATTTTGTGTTTATGTTGGCACTGGTATGTTTCAGTGAGTTTCATAATGAACAGAGTGACACATTCCAATAAATATGGAAATTTAAACCAAGTAGAAAAATCATGCAGGTATAGGGAAATATTAGCAGATATAAAATAAAAATTTGTGACATCTTGAAAAAAAAATTTCTTTGGATATTTTAAGTTGTTTAAAAGTAAAAAGAGAATTTTTAAGCTAACATATGAGCAGTTTTTCAAGAATATCTTGTCATAACACTAACAAAAAATATTAACTTCACAATATTTTTAATTGAACAAGGTACTCTAAGTCATCATCTCTTATTTTACTAAGTTTATTTCTGCGTTTAAATAAAAAAACAAATTACATATTTATAATGAAATTACAATAAGATGAGAGTAAACAAAAGTAATAATGATGTTATATAATACATGTGGGATATTAAAAGGTTCAATAAAGAGTGAGTGTTTATCCCCAAAATGTTTCAATGTGTGTGCACTGGCATCCTGATAAGTAATTCCTTCCAAATTAAACTTGTGTTTGAACTATGCTATATCCTTGAATATACTATCTTATGCTATATATATTTTTTTTTTAATTTTCAATTTAATATCTTACCTGCTGTGGAAACAAGCATACCCAAATCTCACAATCTTAGCCTTAGTGATATTTACAGATTCCAATTCTCTAATAAAATTAGTGTTGAAACAACTGAATTTGAGAAATTATAACCTCAAGTTATTGAAAATGTGACTTCATCCATGATAACTGTAAAAATCAATCAATATGTATTAAAGTAATGCATTAGTAAAGTGATCAATATCGCCAAAGCTGTTGCACAAGAATTCTCAAGTGGGTATGTTGATATTTTCAAGGGGGTAAGTTTCTATTTTGGCAGTTGGTATGTCAGTATTTTTTTTCAATATTGGGTAAATCCTATAATTTAACCAACAATTGTGCCTCCCAGCCATATTTTACTATTGAAAAGTACCATTAATGAAAATATAATCTTAAGTGTAACATAGTAAGAATTACTCAATCCTTTCCAATTTTGCAACTTTTCAATGTGAAATTACATTTGCAAAACGATGCCCATGATTTATTTTGGAGTCCTAGTCTCCAGTAGGACAGGTGGCGTGCCCCTCCCAAGGAAGGACATACCCTTTTATACAGCTAAAAGCACTTTTACATCTTATTTTCCAGATGATCTCTGAAGTAAGCAAGCATGTATAAAAAAATCTTTATGTTTCTAGGATTCATTATGTAACATTAAAGTAATGAATATCAGAATCTCATGATGTGAATATGAATTTGGATATTAAATGCCTTTTGCACATTCATGTAAATCTAGACAAAGTTTTCCTCTAGTAAATGTGTGAATGTTATCAAGCAAGAGCCATGCTAACTCATTAATTGTTTTGGAGATTAAAAAATATTCCCTTTGGTTCTCACTACAGACACTAACTGAATTTTGTCTTGGACAGAACGCTGCATTCAGCCGGGCACTTTTCTCCAACCAATTCAGGTCCAAACATGTGAGGGCAACACTGAAGCTTATTGCAAATGTCCATGCAGAAGGCTGGTATTTTGTCAGCTGAGGTCACAACTGCCACACTTGCTCGATAACAGTTGAGCTTGTACCTTCGGAGAAGAAAGGGAGGCAACCGATACTCAATCAGATATGTATCGAAAATCATAAAAATTTATGTTCCAAATATGTAATAATATTAATGAGACTTAAAAAGTAAATTAAAATATAACAGTCATTGTCAAGTCACAAAGATGGGTATTTGATGTATATTTAGCACATCAAAATTTAATATACATTGTTCTACATAAAAAAACTCATTTGCATTATAAAAGGCCGTGTTGGACAGCCAGGACAGTCAGTTTTAAACCTAGGACTACTTACAAATCTTGAACTCTGAGGTAGTTTATTGAAAAGTCTTAATTGCTGTTTACACTGTGCATGTACTTGCAAGGGTTGCCGGACGAACACTTGCATGTCCCGACATTCACTGTGTAAACTCCAAAAATTGCACAAACACTTGCAACTTGTATGGAAAAATAGAACCTGTTCTATTCTGGTGCAAGTGTTCTTGCAATTTTCTCTCAGAAGCCCATTGGTGTTCTGATGCAGAGACTACTGGTGGTGGTTTGGTAAAATAGCTGAAATATCCTTGTTTGTTAATATGATCAGGTTACTGTGGTTACATATAGTCATATGCATTTAATTTTGACCATCTTTCTTCCTGAACTTCTGCCTTTTCTCTACCTTGAGGAATCTATTTTGTAAAATTAAAGTAAGTCCTGTAGAGCTTCAGGAATTACTTGAGGTTGGTGTTTTTGTCCTAGGTTTTTGCGTTGGAACGTTGTGACATGCTTATTTTATATAAAAAGTACTTTGTGCAAAAAGTGCAGCATTTCTCTTTGAAGCTTATAGTTAAAATCTTCATCAACAACTTGCTATGAACTTTTCCACACAAACCACTTTTCTGCAAAATATAACTTTTTATACATTGTTTCAGTTTTTCATGAAAATTAATGAAAAAAATTATATTTTAATTAACTATTAATACCTGGAAACTTTGAATGAATTATTAAATTAACATTTGAAAATGAGCTAACTTTCCGGAGATGCGATAATTTTACAAAACTAAAAAAATGCACTATATTAGAAAAGCTGTTCCTAGGTTCTATTTTTCTGTGCAAGTTACTGCATACCAGTCACTTTGACACTTATATGTGTGGAGTTATGTACTTAATTACCTAATAAAAGTCTTTATTGGTGGCTCAAATATCATAGTGTATCTGACACAAAATGCAAAATTAACCTAAATTTTGCATTTCACTTTTCAGCATTTTGACCACCTTCTTTAGGATTTTGGTGCCACTGTGTTTCCATTAAGTTTCTACTAGGGCTCTCCTACATAATATTAAAACCACGGGTACTCATAAAATCCACAGCACTGACCATTAATTTTTAACAATGTTCTGCCTTAAATCTCTCCGCTGTAATATCCTTAAATCTTTCTGCTGTAAAAAAAATAATCACTCAATGCGTTGCTATTCCACCAAAAAATTGCAAGAACACATACACCATGTAAACCCTCTTTCTTTGACGATGCAAGAAATACAATGATCTTCACATTCACTGTATCATGTTGAATGGACTTGTGCAAGTACATGCACCATGTAAACAGGGTTTTTAATGAAGATTAGAAGTGGTTTTATGTTTCACTGAGTCAGCTAAATGGTTTATCAAGCTCATCTTTTTGCCATGCATAATGGTCATGTACCCCAATTCTTGTTGGAAAAACACAAAAATTATTCTTTACACTACTCTGAATGGAGATATGAATGTAAAAGACATGATAGCTTATTCTTGCATTTACAAAAACAAAAAAGGTGAGGAATTGAAATTGATGCAGTGGTTCATTTGGCATGTCAAGGAGAAAAATCTGAAGGGAAAGATTAAATATTAAAAACGAAAAAGGAAATATCCAAACTATGGGGAAGATACAAACATTTGTGTGGTAATGAGGTCCCACACCACCACATGATTGTTGCACCATGACACAAAACTAATCTAATATTTTCAAACAACTGCACAACAGGCAATGTTTGTCGATGCAAATGTATAAAATCAATTCTGAATATAAAAATAAGAATTTTTATGCTTTCAATGGTATGAACGCCTAGAAACTGCTGGACTGAGTTTTACTATATTTTCCCGGAAGGAATATCTTTTCAATCACAATAAATTCTTTACTCTATGTCTGAAAGGCACAGTGTAGGCAGAAATGGAGCTTCTAATTTCGATGAACATAATTTGAAGGCTCAACAACTACATTCTTGACACATTGCTGTTCCACTTGGCAGCTGGGATGTTACCAAATTTTAATACAATTTGAGGCGATAGTTGCATGCCACACAATATCTTTTCAAAAACCAGTAAAATCATGAGATAAAGAACAGATTATATTCTTATGCAACAAATTAACTATCTTCATAAAAAATAATTTATTTTTCACACACATTTTATAGCACACCATATGTTAAGGTAAAAGTTCAGTAAAATTGGCAACATTGCGAAACAATCAGCCATGTTGGTTGTACTGATTAAGAACCTGAAGTTGATATGCCCAAAAGGTCATACATTGCTCATGAAAAGGAAATAATTGCAGAGGGGACATGTAATGATTATCCTAAAAATGGAACTTTAATGAAAGGTATAAAGTGAGGTATTTATCAGTAATAAAACTGTGCGGATACATAACAACTCACAGTGACGCTTGATATAACATTGAAAAGAAGCAAACCAATACTTTGAATTTCCAAACTTCCAAAACAAGCAATGAGAATGGTTTGAATCAAGAGCCAAAATTCCCAGGGACAATAAAAGGAAAGCTTTAAAGTTGAAAAGAAGTATGCAATCAACATTCATGTACAACTTACTTGGCTTTCAGAACTTCCAGATGCATCCCTGGTCCAGGATTCCCCTCTGCCTGTAACTCCTTGAGGACGCGAGACGACTTATATGCTGAACTGATGAGCATTGAGAGGACGACTCTCATCACAAGCGTCACGGGACCAGGGCCAACAGCTTTAGGCAACTGTGCGAGTTTACCCTTACTCAGAAAGGGACCAGAGAAGCACTGCAAATTGAATGTGTGAAAGTCTCCTGATGAATTGGTATCGACCAGCAGACGTTTACATATATGCACTTGTGAAGAACAATAGAAATATGTATGGGAGACAAATTCAAAGTTGCCAAAGAATGCAGAAGAAAACTTCAATGTGCAATTATAAACAAACATATCTACGTCACATGTTACACAAATGACTTCCAAACAGGTCAATGTCATAATTAGCATCCTATAGAGGGTGCACTTTTTTTTTTACTCAAATACTTGATGAAAAATAGGCCTGCATCTTATTGTCCAAGAATAAGTACTTCGAAAGTCAGGAATAGCCACACATACATTAAATAATGTTAATTGTGAGAAATAAAATAACACATTTATCTTACCTATTCTATAATTAATATCCTTTAATATAGTTGCTAGTTTTGGAATAAGATAATTGCATATATGTACATAATGTTGACTGTGATGAAAATCTAGTTCTCAAGCATAGAAATCTGCATGATATATGTGAAAAAAATCAATTTTCCTTTGAGGATTGGCCAGGGGTCAAACTATACATAGGTTTGGACTACAGGAGCATATGCAGTATTTATTTACTTATATTATGTATCTCTATTTTCAAAAGTTAATATGAATATAGTGCTGATAATGATCATAAGCTATTGGATAAACCTTTTATATTCATCACTAATGATTCTCACCTGAATCTTTTCAAGGGCTAACAAAAAAAGTCAATCATGATATTCAAACCAATTAATAATGAAGCAAACCCTTAGTAATTAAAATACTATTGTAATAACTAATATACTCAAGCTTAAATGCTATACCTTGTGGTTAAAATAGATTTTAGGGCACCAGAATGATCGTTGATTATTTTCAGAATTTTCTTTGCGGTCAGTCCTGTAACAAAATGTTATTTAATTACTACAAATTTAATATTGAAATTCAACAAAATCAATTCCAATTATTATCAAATATTTTAGCTTCATCATAAAAATAATACGTAACATCCAAAATGATTAAACATAAGTACAAACAGACATTAAGTAACATGGAAGAACTCTAATGGTCATACTTACGAGCTGGCCACAGAACTGCCACCTGAACCATCACTGACATTCGGTCTTGATGGCATGTGGTAATAACGAGGTGGTTTCAGGGGATATCGATTGCTTTCACACCAACCAACAGGAAATATATCAAGAGAATTCATGCTCACAATGTGGCTCGGATGAAAACTGAGAATATATGTACATAGCAAGGAGATTAGTATACTTGGCTAATTAAAAGAGGTGTGAATAAAAATATTTACCTTCATTTCATTATGGATACTCGCATTCAGAGGTATCACATTATTTACAAAATATGAACTCTAAAGCAATATGCTGTTCAGATGGAGTAATACTGGACCAACGTGAGTTTAAGGAGTCTACTTCAATTTTCTACAAAATACTACTGACAATAAGATGCCAGAGGGATGGTATAACCCTTGAAATTGCTATACTATGAGCAAAGGATGAAGACTATGATTAGAGGTTAGTGACCCACAACAATAATTGAATCTAGAATATATGCAAATTATTAACTTCTACTCAACTCCAGAGTTCAAAATGGAGAAAGGATAAAAAGATTAAAATACATTTTGAGGATAAAATGAGCAAGGTTGTAGTAGTCTAGTGGGTAAAGAGCTTGGTTATTGATTGGGGGCACATATTTAAGTCCTGGTAATGCTTCTGGAGACATCTCCAGCTAAATCTGGACTGAGTGATATTCTGTGGGCACCAGATCTTCCTGGAAACCCACAGACAGTATAGAAAAGTAATTGGCTTGTGTGTTCCTTCTCATGCAACAATGGGCTTGGCACTAGGTAAAATCCATCCTCACCTATCAATCTGTTTATACCATGAGTACATTCACAAGACATAATTGTTCACCAGAAGAATTTTTAGACTTCTAGTGATGACATTTCCATTAATGTTTTTGTATGCTTCATAATTGGATTTTAAGATTAATTTCTGCAAACCACCACAAGTATTGCAAATGGCAGAATAATAATGACCTGTTCAGATAATTTCATTTCTGTTGTAATGAGTTTTCATTCTAATTGTGCTCAATTACCTTTTTTATGTTTGTTTGCAAAAATTGGATAAAATGAGACTGTTTGGAATACCTCAACTACATCCATTCTACCAATGGCAATATGGTTTACAGAATTGTAATTACAACACAGAGATTTGAGAGATAACAGAGCTCTACTCGCTCATCAAATGTACTCAATGCAAAAAATCAGTCATGAAATGATAACTGACTTTTTAACACTGATGTCAACCAATAGATGGTCAACGAATACTTTTTTTACTTTTTTGCTCTTTTTTAAAGCAATTTGTCTTTCAAATAGTTTAATAAACAGTTTTACAAGATTATGCATTAAAATTCCTATATTTTCATTGCAGATGACTCCCAGTAAAGTGAAATGAGGAGCATAAAAATGAATTTTCTGAAACCTCAAACCCACCAATGTATTGAAAGTATGGCACTACATGTTAAAATATTTTCAATTTCAACTATGTCAAGTTTTACTCCTGGTATGATAGGATTAAAAAAATTGGTTAATTTGAATTATATAGGAATATGCAACAGTGAATATACTGAATAATAAGGGCCTCACTCTCTTGCATTAAACAAAGAGATACATAAAAGCTACATGTTTTGGAAAGGGGATAACTTTTTGTAAATAAACAAGAGGAACATTTATGGTAAGCCAGATGGCCAAAGTATGAAAAAAAAAATGTGAGAGGTATTATGTACAACACCAATCTGACTGACATCACTAGAGAGAGAGGGTGAAGGCAGGTGTCGATTCTAAAAATTCAATTTCCCCACAATTATTGGTGGGTGCCTGAGTGATAAAAAAGAGAGAGATGGGGTGGTCTTCTATTACCTGTCTTCAGAGTCAAGGTGTATCCATATGAGGTGATCCACGACCTTCTCCACAGTCGCCACGCAAATGGTGCTTGGGTCCGCGGGGTTGACTGCTTCCAGTTTGGCCCCTGGGACAAAGCGAAGCTCGCTTGCTTCCGCATCCGAGCGTCCCCCTTTCCCCGTCCGAACTGGCTCCCTCCATTCCACCGCCTCCCACTCTTCGTCCGGGGGCTTGACAGTGATCTTCCTCTCCTTGGCCCAGCCTGGGACAGAGTAAGAGGGAAAAAATGCGTAGAATTAACACCAACCTCCCATGGAGCACAGTCTAGTCACCCTGTGAAGCTTAACAAACATCACAAGTTCCCATGTTATACATACTAAGGACTAGGCTTAAATTTCCCATTGCTCCCTGTCCTGTCGCCCACAAACATATCTCACATTGTGAAAAAAGTTTCCGCAGCCAAGCAGAAACATCTCACCAATCATCTTCCGATAATTTACAAAATGTACATATGTTTTAAAAGACTGAGAAATAGCTTTCATGAACACTCAAATCCCCATAGTTCTAACTTCCATAATTAGAATTTTTATTAACCCTTTTAGTGCCAGCCCCTATCACCTGGTATATGTGAAAAATGCCAGGGTTTTTTTTTCGTATATTTGTTAATTTACACATTTATATAAATTTATAACATCAATTTTTTTACACCCCATGCAATTTTAGAGTAAGTAAAATATTTAATTTATATTTTTACCTCCTAAACAATTTAAAAAAAATTATTTATAAACAAAAAGTCAGGCCGATAGATCAGCCCATGACATTTTTCGCACATACCCCTAGGGACGATAGATCGGCCCGCTGACACTAAAAGGGTTAATGCTTTTTCTGCCCTGTCTGGCTGCCATATATGTAATTGCATTCTTAAATTTGAAATTTCTACGATTTGAATTTTTTCCTCTTTCCCTCAGCACTTCAAATTACGGGGATTTTTACTGTACTTGATAAATAATGGCCATTTGCATCAGTAGTTTAGTATTCTAGGCCAAGTCTTTGTGCCTATCAATCTACATCTACAATGTACACCCTGTATGTCACCTGACAGTATACGGCAGGAGGTGAGAACACCAAGTTAATAGTCCCAAAGACACTTAGGTATTTGAAATAGTTTAATCTAGTAGTATTTTCGAGTGGTTAATCTCACATATTGCCTGGATGGTAAAAAAGAATCCCTAAATCTAATAGAATGGTTATCTATCTACATTATTTTGTGTGGTTAGCCTGCCCTATGTACATAGTTTGGGCTGAGAATAGTTGACATCCATGTGTTTATAAAACCTTATCTACTTTTGATAACTGTTGTGGCAGCTTTGCACATTTTGCTGTGCCATTGTTTTGGGAGACCGGCAAGGAGGCGGCACGCGCAGAGGTGGAAGTTGAATGCGGAGAGCGGAGCTCATTTTAGTCTCGACCGGCCTACTGCCCTGACACGTCTGCCATAGTTGCCACCGTGCTCCCAAATTACACCGTTGACTTGTGACGTGTGATTGAGCCTTGTATTTGGCTGCCAATAAAGTCTTGTATCGGAATTGGTCTTGTTGAAAGTGATTATTGAGTAGATTTCTGTGCCATGAGCCGCACTGTTTACATTTGTCTTCTGTGTAGATTCCATTTGTGTTAATCTTTTTGTACATTATGAAGTTTTCTTCTATTTTTTTCAAAGCATTATGTAGTACTTCACAGGTCATATTGAAGGAAAGAATTTTTTTCTACCATTAATTGTTATAATTATATTCCATAATTAATTTTGCTTAATTGATTTGCTTAAAAAAACAGTGCTCAAAAGAAAAATGTATGTTTACTATAACTTGTAAAACTTTCAGCCTATTATTATGAATGATAATGTTTCCAAAGACATTTTTCATAAATTTCACATTTCTCTGTAAAATGGCTTGGCTCTTTTTGCATGAAATTTGCATGGCACTCAATGGGTAAATAGTACTTTTAGACCCAGTCTCTTAAGGATTGTAAGTGTATGATTTTTTGTAGGGGGAAAATTTTCATGGTTCAGTAATAAGCCACCAAATGATCCATTGGCCTTGGGTTGGACATTGGCTTAGAGATTTACCACCCTTCCTCCTCTTGCATGCATTTCCCTTTTCTCCCCCCCCACCACTGACCAAGTCATACCAAACGTAATGTATGTATTAGTAGTAACTTTGTTGGAAGCGGGAAAAACACACATGCACCTACCCTTTGGAAAAACATAGGGGAAATCAGCATGACAGCACCACTCAGCATCATTGACTCCATCCAAGGTCACCAAATAATAGTATGCATTGAACACTTTGGTAACAGTGGCGGGACAGATTTGAGTTCTCATGTGAGGATGTATGGCCTCCAATTTGGTGCCTTCCTGCATGCTGTGCTTCTCTGTGGGACCATTGTTCTGCAAGAAGAAGGGACGATGTTTTGATCAAATCATGACCTCTCTCAAGTTGTGGGCTTCTGAAAATAGATGTGGGTGAATGCACATTACTCAGAGGATGTCTGCCACTTAACAAACCTCAAACAAATCTGATGGGGCTGGGTTTTTCTCAGACTCAGAGAACACGTGCTGTATGACAGACTCCCAATTTGTCTGGGAGCCACCGAAGACTGATTTAATCTTATCTGGTGGCTCATAACTGAAGGGTGGACCTGAAAATATATAATTGCAATAGAAGTCAATGGAAAAAATTGCTGACTACAATTTGGATGAAGAGAAATAAATAGGATTTAGAGTTAATTGAAATGTGGCAAAATATTCACCTCTTTTAGCTACCCAACCGACATGATAAATCCGTTTAGAGCAGTAAAAGAGCCAAAAGCTTAAGGTTTTCTCAGTGGTTTCCTCAGATGAATCATTGGTTGTCTTCGTAGGGATCTCATATTCAAGCAGCAATCGTCCTCCGACATTACGTTTGATCTGCAAGTAATGAGGGTTCGTGATAAAGTAAAATTCAAAAACTTCAACATATCTGGGCCCACCACCACAAATCATGCATAAAAATGCCCACATGCAAAAATGAGATAAATTAATAAAAACTTGGTACAATACCGTGGCAAACCAATGATGAAAAGCATTCTTCAAATCCTGTATCTCCAGCCTCATCCCTACTTTGACTAGGTCTACTGGAGTAAATCCATCCTAGAAAAATGCATAAAAAATTTAGGTAACAGTTAATTGTCAACACAGTAAAACAGTATCAAAGTTCATGCTGATCACAAATAATTTTATAAATTTGGAACCCTCTCAAAATCTCTGTTGGCAAGGAGGTTTCATTGCTGCATTGTTTAAAGTTTATTGTAATAATGTGCTCTTGAAAAAAAACAGACACTGAACCTAAACAGGCAGTCTTCCACTCAGGTGTTGGAGTAAATATTTATAAGATACCTTTACAGATGGACTTTATAACTGACTGAGTATATGTCCCAAAGACTTCATTTGTGAAATTAAATTAGAAAACTTACACCAGATAAGAGATGATGGGGGACACTGTTCATGTCAGTCATGGACCCACAAGGCCCAAATAGAGAAGACATGTCCTTGAACTTCTCAGTGAGATCATCGGGAGGCAGCAGTTTGGCAGGACCATCAGGAAGTTGTGAAGCCACCCATCCAATCGGGTGGGCACTCACCTTGGTCAAGTCGTACCAAAAATCTTTGGTGCGATCATCTTCATGTCCCACGTAACGAAGTCTGAAACAAGAGGGCTATATCAGCAAAATTGTGTTTTTTCACCTCAATTGAATTTTACAAGGAACTGGAAGAAACATTTAATTGAGACTTAAAGAAACGCAATTTTAATAATTCCAGATTCAACTGCATGAAGGAGCCGGCCAGGTCAGTATCCATGCGTGTATGCAACCCACACATACTACATAATATATTAACCGTAACCCATTTCCTCAAGCTAATAGATATCATCGTCATTATCACTTTCAGGCAGTGAATAACTTTCTCATAGCTAATGACAGTGTGGTTTTAGTAAGTGTACAATGGTGGAATACACCTATTTCATATATCATAGATATTGTGCTTATTTAAATAACATATAAATACAGAATACAGGGCACACAAGTAAGGGTAGCTGGTGGAGAATCCGGATGGGCAAAGTTAGGCAAAGGAGTTGGACAAAGCTGTTTGCTGTCATTGGTACTTTTCAACTTGTAGTTGGAGGATGCTGTGACATAGGCAGGTGAAGTCCTTTCTAATCAGGATTAATCAAGTCAGGTTCACAGATGAACTGAATACAGTTTGCCATTCAGTTAAAGGACTGCAGACCATGTTGAGCTCTTTACAGGACAAATGTGAATGGTTTGAGATGAGAGGGCTGATGGTTAACAGTAAGAAAACGAAAGTAATGAGATTCTTAATAAGTAGGAAGGCCAAGTTAATTATAAGAATAGGTGGCTTAAGTTAGAAAGTCTGAAAATTTTAATTACTTGGGTAGCATCTTGGAAGAAACTGGACTTAGCAGTAGGGATATTAGAGAAGTATAGTATTAATAATGTAGGCCTTTGAAAATAGTAGAGTTGATGGCAAGAACCTTAAGTAAAGGATGAAGAAAAGGTTAGTGAACACCCTAATATGGAGTTATGTTGTAAGGTTCTGAAACATGATCCATGAAGAAGCAAGGTGGGAGTAGATTGGAGGCTATTGGGATTGGTGTGGTGATGGATGGAGAAATTAAAGCAGACAGAAAAGAAAATAAATGAGGAAGTGCTGGGAATGGTATGGGAGGAGAGGCAGTCATTGCAGATAACAGAAGGACCCAGGAAAGATATATTGAAGGGATACTCAAGAGGTGATGGGTTTTTAAAAACTGTAGTATATGAGAGTGATGGGTGGACAAAGTGGTTAGGAAAAGAATAAGGATTTTTAATATAATTATAACAGGTAGGATGTATGCAGAGATGGAGGGGGATCTAATTTAAGCAGAGGTAAATTTCTGTTTTTTTTTATTGGATTCATCATCAAAAATCTACTTTAAAAGGCTGATAACCATCATAAGACTTATTCATAAACTGCTACATCCAAAACGGAATAGTATCTACTTTTTGCTATGGGCATATATAAGGATATTTTAGAAAAATTAATTTAAATAACATTAGTATGACCATGTGATATGAGCTTTCAGATTCTTATTTTTCCAGATATTCCAACAACAACAGCCAGACCTAAGAATTCTCTGCACTACTTAGTTTTTCCAAAATCATATTCACCACTGTCAATCATCCTAGATCTTAATAGACATAGCCACTTGTTTATGAAACGCTTATTTGCAAAACATTGAGCCCAAATGCCTACTAAAACATTTGATGCATGGATAGAGAGTTCTCTTTACCTTTACATTCTTCTTTCTTTAGAAAATATCGTACTCTATTGATTCAAAGAGGACATAATGGTGAGATGATATGTAAAATTTGGAATGATGCTCACTCATATGCAATGATGATGATTATCTATTTCCTTTTAACATTCTTCCATTCTCTCCTCTTTTTTATGTCTTCCAAATATGCCCGACCATCTCTACCACATCTAACAGCTGATACCTTCTCTCACTCTTGGTCATTTCATTTTATCCATCCTTTTCCATTTAATGGTATCAAAGGTTTCCTACCTGGGATCATCTCCTTTCCTTAGAGACTAGGCTTCAACACCATGCAGATGCTATCCTCTGCATTTTTGATTAACCTTTCCTGTTTTTTTAAAAATTAGAATCATCAATTTCTCAGTCCTACCAATCTTTAATTTAATTAAATCACCTTCATATATCCTCATTGCAGATCAGTTGCTTCCTGCCCTAAAAACTTCCTACATGTTCTAATTTATGCTCACATACTATATCTTTCATATTAATTCTTTTTTACTTATTTTGTGATATATTTTCATTGGCAAATACAGCTGTATGTGGTACTCTTTCTTTAAATAAATAAATTCCATATTTTTCACACTAATGTGCGTATTTAATGAAGTTATTGGTTGATTGATTTCCTAATACTGACTAGCCAAAAGACATAAGAATGCCAAATTTATGACTCAACTAAAAAAACAAAATTAAGATAACCTGTGATGAGAAATTTCCACATAGTTACAACCATCAAGTACGAGGTGCATTAAAGTTGTAAGGCCTCCAAATTTTTTTCTCTGGACTGGAACCAGATAGAAACATGCAGTTTGTTTTAAAATGAGCGGGCACTCTTTGTCAATGCATGACTGAGATGGCAGCACTGTATGACAGACTGAACCTCTAGCAGCAGCCGTGAGAATGAGAACTGTTTTCAACACTTAAAATGGCGATGTTTTCGTTACATGACCAGTGTGTAATCATTCGTGGCATGACACTGATTGAAATTCATTGCCAGTTGAAGAAGACATGTGGTGAATGGAGTCATTGATATGTCGAAAGTGCGTTCATGAGTGCGACAGTTTAAAGAAGGAAGAACATCATGTGACAACGAACCAAAACAATCTCGGCCTCGCACACCAACACGTCACAGTGATTTTATAGTGGTTAAAACAGACTCCTTAAGAAGCCTACACCGGGGCCATAGAATCATGGCGTCAACGTTGTGAAAAATGTGTATGGCTGCAGGGAGATCACGTCGAGAAGTAACACAAGTTTCATTGTTTTTAGGGTGAATAATTAGAAAAAAATTGGTTGAAGAATCAGTCATTGGGGAAGAATCATGGAAAGAATGAGGAGATAATGTACAGAAAAATTAAAAGCATGAAGAGAAAATTAAAGGTTAGGTTAAACTACAAAGGATGATAGAAAAAACTAGAAGAGGAAAACATTTATTTGGCAGTGTTTTCCATTTTAATGACTACAGAGGTATGGGGACTAAGAGATGAATGGAGCATAAACAAAAAAAAGTAATTTATGAAAGAAACTTTAAAATAATATAATGAAAGAAACAACCTAAATACGATTAAAAAGGTGAACATTAATTGAAAACTTTAATGACACAATAATATTTGGATACATTGAAAAAATAAGATGGAAAAAGAGGAAGGAAATGAAAAAAAGTTTATAGAAAAAAGATATAAAAAGTTGTTGGGGAAATATCAAAGAAGAGATGAAATAATGGAAGAGAAATGAAGAAGTAATACTACTTAAAAGAGGATGTCATCATACAATATTTTACAGTATCCATTCAGGGTCATGGATGTGGGGGGCTGTATTAATATGGAGGATATCCTGATTGTGGAAGAATTCATTTGATTATAATAATATCTAAAAATTCCAGATAAAATCAGGTAATCATTGGTCATTCGGACAGTATTCAAAGTCACTGAAGAAACAGACAAGGATAGGCTGAATAATCAGACTAATAAACTGATAATAACACTGGCATCTATCTTACATCCATAATGACATTATGAATAGCAGAAGAGGTACATGGAACAATGTGTTATTATTAAAATATGGCATAAAAACTTGTGACAATTAAATATTTTAAACCCTCTGAACCAATTAAACGCTGAGAATAGAAAAGATAATGCCAGTGTGTGTGGATATACATCTTTTATAATAAATGATGATTGTTCAAAAACTTGTGCAGATTTAATTTTGTTATCCTGTTTCCTTAGTGTGTAAAATATATACTCCAGTAATGGATCAGCAAGCCAATTGAAGTTTACACATGTTCAGTTCACCTATGATAATGGTGGAGGTAACATACAATAAGCAATATATGTTGCATTGACATTTTGCTTTCACCTTAACAATTAGTTAGCCAAGACCTATGTAAGGCTAAAGGAGATTTATGGAGAGTTTATACTTCCCTAATGCACAAATAGAAAAGTTTTTCAACTTTTAAAGAGGGAAGACAATTTCAAAGGAATATGGACCCAGAGCTCCAGTATTGTGGAAATCAATTATTGAAGAAAAAATTAGCTTGCAAGATAAATTACTCTTAATCTCCACACATTACCTGTCTGCCATAATCAATTCTAACATCCTTTTTCCTTTATTACCACCAACTCATTTACCCAACACATTCCAACCTCTATCACAACCCATTGCCTCAGAGTACCCCATCCACCTTTCCTGCCTTCTTTGCATTTTTCTCAACAATTGATTCTCCTCCTCCACTATTCTAAACACTTCATTAGTTTTCTTCTCTGCCCATTTCACCTTTGCCAAACCCACAGCTCCAAAGCTGTTTGGGATATTATATTGAAAAATGCAAATAACTATATAATTTTAATTCATTTTTTCATCTGCAAGCATGGAAAATTTCAGAACGGCTTCAAACTGTTTCCTTTTTGCTAAGAAGGGCATAAATTAACTGTGACATACAGTTTATGCCTAATGCGTTCAATTTCTTAAGTCAAATTTGATATATGAGTGTTAAAGACACTGGAATACAGAAAGTAGCAATAAAAAATCCTAATGATCAAGTTTTTCAAAGATCCATTATTCATACATGGGACTGTTATGTGCAGAAAAAGCTGGTTTACCTACTAGCAAGCTACACTGAGATAGATATATACTATTACACTTCACAAAGTAACGTGAATGAGGTAAAGATACAGGGATAGGTCGATCTTCAATGATAATAGATGAAGTATTAGAGATTCAGGCTTGATATAGTGGAAGGAACAAATAAAGAAAAGTAGCACTTTTCCACAAAATAAATTTTTATTTTGTGGAACAAGGGAGCTGTTTTTCTTCCAGAGGTGAATAATTGTTTTCAGATTTTCAATAAGATGGAATGATATTTTGCTGCAATGGTGATTTGCTTATCTGAGTTAGGCGAGTAATGACTTTGAGGGCACAATCACCAAGGTGTCATAATATTCCATTAATGTCTAAGGACTTAGGAGGTATTAAAATATAAAATGAACAAAACTCATTTTTGTTGGTTGGTAGTAAAAAATACAATTTTTCAATCAAATCATTTCTCTTATTTTTTTATTTCAAGGGATTGGTGAATTTAGAATAGAGGGATTTTGTAATGGATATAATTACATGTGGATCAAGCATATAAATACATTTAGTAATTTATGATGTCCATGTATTACTGCATTAGGGATAGTGAGATAGATACTCTATGTTGTATTAGGAGTAGTGATGATTATGTAATAAAGCCTTAAGTAACTCAGCAGGAATGATAAAGATATTGTTATTAAAGTTTCACTATATCTCTTTAATTTGTTTTTATGTATTCTCTTTTCCTTTGTTTTCACTTTTCAATATTCACACAATTCTGTATAAAGCTACCTTATGTGTAATCCTAATGTATTTGAGTTCCATATTTAATGTTCCTTATGGAAGGAGCAATAAAATGATGATAAAAAGTTTATAGTGGTAATCAAATGGTCCTTGACCCAAAAACATTCAAATACTTCTGATCAGTCACCAGCTTTACGACTTGAGGGAAATATAATTCCTTCTAAACTAAATGCCTTAAAACTATGCCTTGTGGACCATTCCATAGGGTTCTTTTTTGGAGAGAAACTTCAGAAGCTTGGCATTGGCTTGGTTTGGATTTGCCATTATATTTGGGATTGCTGTGGTTGACAATATCCACAATACATTAGTTATTCCTTGTTTGGGGGAAGGCATGTTGGGTTATATATGAGTGTATACTCATTGAGTGAAGAAATCTAATGATCAGGTTGAGTTGTGAATCAAAAAGTTAATACTGTAATAACCTAAGAAAATTTTTATTGAGCTAAGGGATATTTTCAGCATTCAAAGAGTAACTTCGATTTTTCATTGATCAATTAAAAAAAACATACAACTTTCTGGAGATCAAAAAACAAACAGGGTATTTCAGAAAAATATATACAGTCCAGGTCTGGCCATTGCTAATTCAAAACAATTTTTTGATGACAGATAGATTGGGGTTACTGTCAATATAATTTTTGCAGAGCCTGCTGTGCCTTCACCTCTGTATAAACAATGTGACTAGGATGAAACTACCCTGAGATATTAACACATTTTAGGTTTGCTTCATCAGTCAGTACTCTCTTTGCAAATATGAAGTTTTGCTATGAATGGAAACTAAAGTTCATTGATTTTCTTTTGCCCTGAATATTGAGATGCATTAGTTTCGCTTCACCAGTCAACTTTCTTCAACATTTCTACCTCTGAGAAAAATACATTTGAAGTCCATGTTTCAAAATTAACATTATTAAATTATGTTATGTGGTTATAACTTTGCAATAACAAATGTCTATTTATTTTATAAAGAATGACAAAGAAAAATAAGCATAATTCCCCTATTTAAATCTTTAACTCTTCTATTTCATTTCTCAATGCCATGAACTACTTTAAATAGTGTATGAAACATCAAGACACGAGTCTTATTGAGCATCCCTATCTCGTTGCAGGCTGACCTGGGTCTTGTTGCAACAATCACAAGTTTACTCGGACTATACTAAGTCAATTTCAAATTGATGAAACCTAAATAAGAAATAGAATAAAAATACCAAACATAATACCTGAGAGTACTCCTTTATTTTTCTGAACAAATAATTGGAGTTACTGAAAAGCTTCAACCAATGTTTACTTCTTGATTCTATGACTTACAAAACTAATTAAACAGGTAGGATGTATGTTTTTAATAGTTCTATTAATCGGCGAGATATGACTGTAGTAATTAGTGGAAGGGCATATAATGAAACATTCGTAATATGACCAAGGAGAGAAAGATACCATTTGTGCAGCATTGAAGATTCTCAAGTTTATTAAGTTAATATTCTTATAAATAATGGTGTAAATAATCCAGTGAATAAAAAATAATTCATGCGTCATAATTCTGTTTAATAAGAAATGAACAAAACTTTTAAAACTAATTAATCGCAAATTTTTATTATACCTACATATATAATGGTCACGATTTCTGTCGTATAAAATATCGAAAACTTTCAAAATATCTTATTAAAAAGCAACATATACTATCATATACCTGATTTAATTGATTATTACTCTTCCGTTGTCGTTGCTTTTTTAAAACCAATAGGGTGTTAATGACAGGAATATACTGCGCTTGCTGATTATCGATATGGTACACATTTGCAAACGAATAAACTTCGAAACTACAAATTCTTTATTGATTGCCAAATTACTGTACATTTTTTGTTTATACAATTAAACTAATTTTAATGTGAACATATTTACGGCAATTTTTATTGGTCGGGCGAAAATTAACTAGAGACGATCATGGAAAACGTAAAATATCGTACGAGAAAAGAATAGTGAAATTTGGTAGCAATAAAATAAAAATTTGCTAATTAATTAATTTTATATTATTATTAAACTCAAATTCATTTTATGGCCAAATCCACTTAGAGAAATCTATAATATACGAACTTTCCGAACTTATCAATAATAATGACGGAGGAATCTCTTTGAAATACATAAATTCTGGATTCCACCTACATAATTTAAAATAGTACATGAAGAGTTAATATAATTGCAGAGATTTAATGAACAAGTAAAATACAATTATAAAGACATTTACCTAAGTAATGGTCCACAAGTCATTACGATTGATGCAATCCAGTAATGATTCGGGTTATTTTTATGCGGTACCTCCAATTTCATTCCCTCTTGAATTCCGCTTTGAAGACTTTGTTCGACCTGAAAATCATAATCAATTAGTGCAACCGACAAGAAAATTTTTAATGTAATTTTCAACAAAGGGAAACTTACATGTGAAAATAATACACCTGGAACTTCATCCGCGTTAGTAACTTCTAAATAATCCTGCCACATAAATATGTCATCTAAAGAAAAGAAATCGCGTATCAGTAGCAAAAAAATAACTTTACCGAATCTTTATTATTCTACTTATTGAATAATAACTAAAATAAAACGTACCTTCTTCCGCACCTTTCGTATCCATTTCTTCACACTCTTCTTTTTCCTTCTCTTCCTCTTTCTTCGTTGACATTTTTTCCAGTGAAAATTAATTAATTAGACGTCTAAATAAGTTTTGCCAAATTTCCTTTACTCGGTTTAATCAAGCCAGACCAAGCGCGAAACTCCATTGCGGGGATTGCGGGATTTTGGACAAATGATAAGCGATTTTAAAAATCTTGTTGCTCTTGCACTGCAATTTCTCATTAAAAACTTGTTTCTTACAAATCACAGTGACTGGGACTAAAATACTAGTGTTGTTCGTGGTTTTGCAATGGTAAAGATACGTTCTTTTACTATATGTATGTTAATAAATGCCATCAATATATTTAAGACCTCTCCGTACGAAGTCATCAATCTCTATTGATGAGAAATTTACAAGAAGAACTTAGACGTTGGAGCGTACATTTTCAAACTTATCATTTTATACAAAGGTTGAAATTTTTATTATACTCGTGTTTATGATTCATTGCGTTCTTAGTATTAAGAGAAAAGCTTATTAATTAAATCACAATATCACATCGATACGAAACAGCATCTATAATTAAAATTAATTTTTAAGTTGAGTTGACATTAGAATTTCGCAATTAGGCCTTTCTCCTTTTCATAAAATATTTCAATCAAATAAATGCATAAAAATAAGCAATTTTTATTAATTATGAATTTTGTAGTTTTTTCATTTATTACTGCAAAAATATATTCTTTGAGACTTATTCTTGTCTTTCAGGGTGTAAAAAAATTAACCACATGTTGTTAGCAAAAATGAATTGAAACTTTTAGTTTTATTTCCAATTCTTTATTAACGGAATGTACCATCATTTAAAACATAGATTTAACGTTTTAAATAAATGTTTTCTGTTTAGTATATAAAATAAATTGCTTACAATAAATACCTAGTGGTTGGTAGTATATCTTAAGAATTGATACGTCTTTTGCCGCTCATAAGACAAGGGAGAACTTTACTTTTTTGCTTACAAAGTATTAGTAGAGTTAATGCTGTTTTTAAACATTTACCTTAAACTAATCAGCACTGCTCACTCTAGCAAGGAATTGAATAATAAAAACAGTTGACAATAATATATATCAATCACGGTACCAAAACTAATGTAACCGGTGAGAATGTGAAGGCAGTATATTCACAGAAGTGATGTTTACTCTTTGTATGGTATTATAACATCACCATAAATCTTAATGAGTTAAAATCGATATTTTTTTAGAATTTTCCTGGCAGTAAGTAGGTATTATTTTGGCCTTGTGAACTTCATAGGTAAAATATGAGGGCATTTTATTCAACAACACACTCTATATTGTGTTTGTTTTGCTTTTCTTCGGACCATGCATTCCATCCCCACCACCATGTTCTTTTGGAGCCTTGTTCTCCCTTAAAATGATTTTCAATCTCATAAAAGCTCCGTCCCAGTGTCTCAGGTATACACAGTAAGAGGAAAGCCACTCCTACCAATGATGAAATAGAGAAAAACAGGAAAAGAGGTTTTGTACCACCAATAGCATTTTGGGCTCCTGGGAATCCTTTTACTGCAGCAAACATGAATACATATGCAATGCACACTGATAAGCCTCCACCTAAACCCCTTGCTTCTGCCGGAAGTAGTTCACCTAGAAACAGACAAATATAATAGTATAATGACTTCTCTTGCAGCTTCTTATAAATTGAGAGAAAATATTATATACATTGTGCCAAGTATTTTTATTGTTAACATCTCACCAATCAATGTCCATGGAATAACCAAAACTCCAAGAGTAGATGCACAAACATGGATGAGAACAAATGCAGATACCAGCCATGTAGATGAGGAAGAGTGTGAAAATCCACCTGGAAATGAATTCAGTTACATAATCAATTTATTATGCCATCCAAAATATGTTATGAGTTTTTTCAAAGAATAATCACAAAATGAGCATTTGCACCATGAAGGAGATAAGCAGAAACTAATTTTGATTTCTGACAAAATTCAGAGATGATTTGATTTCTTTTACAAACCAAATATTTATGCTGATAGCATACTACTTTTGAATATGAGCCATATATTTGAATTAGAAATAAGGAGGCTTTATAAATACTCTATAGTCATTCAAAATGCTTAATTTTCAATCATTTCTACCGATTGAATCAATATTTTGAAGGGGATAATGTGAGAAAAACAGCATCTTCGGAAAAAATAAGGGCAGAATATATTCAATCAATATCATCGAGGTTCTTAATTTTCTAGATAATTTCCACCACCTATCTATCCAGAATAAGCAATAAACTCATTCATTAAATTCTTTTGTCAAGCAATTGCACAATACCTATATACATTTTTTTATTTTGCAATAGTACCAATATTTTAAAAGTAGTTGCCTTTTCCTTAAAAACCTTGCATTTCATGAAATTAGAATTTATATTTTTTTCCTACCAAATAAAGTTGTGCAAATACCTGTAATTGTTTTATGATGAAGGTCTCAGTTTTGGAATACGTTTAGCAGAATTCAAGAGAGTATTGGCAATATTTTGAAAAAAAGGCCAATGTTTGTTACACTTCTCAATTATTCCATTTATTCCAGCTCATTCCATTTTACTGCATAAAAAATGCAAAATAAAATGTAGAGTACATAAACGTCCCTTTCTCAAGTAGTGTACCTGAACTTCCATTACTGGTATCAAGAAGCCCAGATGATAAGGCAGCAATGAACATGCTGATTCCAGATGCTGCACAAAGAGGCTTACGCCCAATGTACCTGGATAGAATAGCTGTAAAAATGCTGGCTATGAGACGAATGCTACCAAGCAGAATAAGTGCAATGGCTTCATTTGATTCATCTCTGAAATGAAAATTACCATTTAAAAATCTTTAGTAAATCAACTTTATTGCCATTCATTCATCAATGACTAATAAATATGTTGATTCTCAAATGACCAATAGAATAAATACATGGACAAGGTTATTAAGGAGGGCATTTATAAAAGTAAATAAAGTTCTTTAAATTATTTGAGTGGTATTCTTGAAGGAACAGGACATAAACGTACAACATACTGTACTGATACTATACTACCATATTTTCCATTATATAGAATGCAGCCAAACCTCTCCCTCTCTTTTATGCAGAAGTATTTTTAAGAAAAAAATCTAATATTATTTCAAGAATTTCGTAATGCTTTACTGAATTAATTTTATAGTTATTTATATCTATAAAAATACAACTCGGGAATACTGTAGTTAGGTATCTACCTTTGCAATATAAAATAGAGTAAACTTATAGTATAGTATAGAGTTTTAAACTGAATGAAATTTCAATTTGTATTTTTGATTACTGCCACTAATAAGAGTCACCCCATATTTTAGACATATTTTGAGTGGGGGTGACAAGTGCATCCTCTAGACTCCAACAAATATGGCAATTTGGTTGCTAAAAACTCATAATACGTACTTGGAAACCAAGGGCAATGAGTTAGTCCAGGCAATAGAGAAAAAAACATCGATATTTTCAATTTTTTTGAGGAATGGATGGGACCTGTTTTACTTTATAGGGGGGATGAAAGAAAATCCCTCAACATAATTGCAACTCGAGAGTCGATGTCTTTTATGAGCTTCGAGCATTCAAAGTTGGCCAAAACAGGTTTTTAAAATGTACAAGCCAAAATAAGATTTTTAGAGAATAGAAAATTGTATATAATTAGTAGCTAATTAAAAGACCTTTAATTTGAGCCGTACTAAGTTCGATTTGATTAATTAGTTATTGCAAAATTAAAAAAAGTCCCAAACGGCAATTATTTGAAAGTAAATTATTTATCACAAAAGCAATTTTTCAAATGTTTTAATCATTTACAAGGAAACTTTTTAAATTCCTAATCGTTTGGGATTTTTCCAAATTAAATCAGTCGATTTGTTTCTGTGATATAATTATTTGTTTATCCCAACACGATATATGTTGAAAGCCATAACTTTTCTGTTTATTAAAATTTAGGGTCAATTAAAAATGAATTCTCTTCTAAAGGAGTTATATTTTGAATTTTTGATAAAAATAATTGAAAATATTAAATTATTATTTATTGTTTTAAAAAATGGATAGTTTTTCTTTATAAGCAATAGGAGCCACAGCGGCGCTCGTACATTTAACGAGTTTTTAACTTAGATATATTGCAATAGGGCACTTTGTTTTTTAATCTTTATTTTAAAACCAGCCTTCGATATATCAAAAATCTTATTTTGGCTTGTAGACTTAAAAAACCTGTTTTGGACGCTCTAAATTCCGAAAAGACCGACTCTCGAGTTGTAAACGTGTTGGGGGATCATCTTTCACCCCCCCCCTTACAACGTAAATCAGGTCCCATCCATTCCTCAAAAAAGTCGAAAATATCGATGTTTTTCTCTATTGCCTGGACCAAGTAGGAGTCAACCAATTTCATCATAAACCTTCTGGCCCATGGAATATAACAATGGTAATATTGAGTGCTTGTGAATGTTTGGTGGTGGCTCACCCCTTGCCATACACCCTTGCAGGAACTTGCAGGGTAATACGTAGAAGTAGAAGTAATATTATAATGATCGCTTCTGTGTCCCCTGTATCAGTGCAGGCTCGCTCATTCTAGGCACCAAATATCCTGACTTGGGTCCCATGGTTTCACCCACCCATTCCACTTGCAGATGCATTTTTAACCTCTGATATCAGCAAAGTTGGCCTTGCAACTGATAAATGCTTATGAACACTTCTCCTTTCAAATATCATTAAATACACTAACGTTAACCTTCTATCCTCCTGGAATCACTGTATCCTCACTGACTCAGTTCACCTGGTTCAATCTCATGGACATCAGGAGTTCTCCATTCAAATAGAATAATCAACCAACAAGCTATAACAAATCTAAAAGAATGAAAACTTGCTCATATAATATCTTAGTTCAAACCACTTGTAGAAAGTATGGAATTCCAGGGGGATTCAACGCGCATAAGATCCCAATTCTCTCGGTTGTGTTCGGCTAATGTTTTTGCACAAGTTTCGAGGTAAAAAAGATTTCCTAAGCTACCAAGCTTGACCGAAGGAGGGCACGGTGAATACACACACTTGGCAGCAGGGCATACAGGAAAAACAAGTTTAATGCGCGAAGGTCGATGAGCATCCTGAGGATTCTGTCGGTTAAGCTAAGAAAAGAAAAGAAATATTTATTGTTTTTGGACTTCTTCCTCCACTAAGAACAAGGAATATAATCTCCATTTATAATAGTTAATTTCATGTGGTAAACAATTATAGCCTTGTTCCGAGAATGCAAAAATATTTATGGTACCTATGTGGTGGTGAGGGGTGTCTAAATAATCAGGAGCCATTCTGGTCATCACGTTGGACTCTTCTTCCATGAAAGAATTCCATTAGATCTCTAGGTTTCACATTTTTAAAAATACAATACAAAAAAGAACCAAAAATATTTGTTCTTCTACTTTTGACCTTCAGCCATGCAAGACGGAAAAAATAAGGTGAAATATGGTGAAATTTTTTAGGTTGAAAATAAACCGCACACACATATTTAATGCCCTTTAGAGCTTTTCGTAAGTTCTTCAGTGAGGTCATGATAAACAAAGCTGCAGCAGTCAAGTAAGGTTAACAGATTCTTCATAATCTTATTGGCTCCAAAAAAGTCTCCTGTCTGCAGACTTTCTCTTCCCCAGAGTAGCAATGATATTTTGAACGGACAATTAGTAATGAATTGGATGGGAGGTGGAGAGGGAAGGGGATGCAGGGAATGTTGGAGTGTCATCCTCACCCACTGGCCTCACCCGCCAACCCCCTGAGGACGTCCACCGCGTAGAAGACGATGACGTAAGAGCCCGAGAGTTGTTGGAAGAAGAAGAGTAGGGAAAGGAGCAGGAGGGGCCGGAGGGACGACC
>WURS02009307.1:0-12436 GCA_011762765.2 Rhinocypha anisoptera | reverse complement strand
ACCCCCTACCCGCCCTGTCCTCATCGCCCGACCTGTGCTCCTTCTCTCCGTACGTTTTCGTCACCCGAGTCTTCTCCCTCTTTATACGGGCGAATGGGGTTTCCCCGAAACGGAAAACTCTATTCCCATCTCGAGAGACTTTAGGTTGAGTGCAAGAAGTTTGGCTGGGATTTGTTCCTGGGGATCATTGGCAGTTGAGAAAACCACTGCCTTTTTACTTCTTTTTATTTCGCTCGGAATATTGTTTCCCCCTTTCCACGGTAATATTGGTAAGAGGAAAGAGAGGCAGCATCTGAAATTGGAAAAATATATATACCTATATATATATATATATATGTATATATAATGAAAATTTAATGTCCGGAGTCAGGGTGAATTTAACAGCAATTTTATTTTGTTTGTTCTGTAATTGGAACAAGTTCATTTTATACGAAATCCCCAATCCCTATTCCAAGGGAGCCAAGCCAAACTCTTCCCATAATAGACCAGTATCTCTCGAATGATAACCCAGGAACAAGTTATCCACTGGATAATGGTTTATCATGTTGACGTTCCATTTTGTAAAATAACCCCGGACCAATAAAATTATCTCGCATATCAGCTCCAAAGGAAAGTTGAATTTATATCGTAAAAAATATTTTTTTGTGAAAGCTGGAGAATTGTGTTTTTAATTTTTGTTTTCGGTTTTCATTTTTTTTAAATATCTAATTCTGGAAAATGGGAAAGTGGATTTTCCTACGCTCTGTCTGAACCCTCAGCCTCGCTCCGAAGACAATGGCGAAACATCGGTGCCTATGGACACCATAACTTGAAGAAAAACCCGATGAATACTTAACTCTCTTATTTTCTCTGGTTATGAAACAATTCTATTCTTCTTCTGCTTAAGGTATTTTATTTGATAAGAGTCTAACGTGCTCTTTCGCCTTTGCGAATATATCATCATCCGTACACATACGACGGCGTGTTATTCAAGGCACTCTGAATAGGCAGTGGCATATGTATGTGCAAAAGAACTTTTTGGAAGGTGCACTTTTAAATTTATCAAATGAAATACACCCGGAGTAGGTATTGTAAAGTATAGTCTATTATTTCTGACCTATTGTTGTCACTGGCCATTTGTTTCATCGTTGTTAATGCGGAGTAGAATTTTGGATGGTCGATTCTTCTTGTGAGTGCAGTTGACAAGAGAGCAATGTTTTTTGACGAGTATCATAATTGATGTTGTTATTAATAACCGAATTTATTTACAAAGTTACAGTAGTGTATGTCGCCAAATATTAATTGACACTAAGCGTTTCACCGTATTAAGGTATCGTCAGGTACAAATTGACGTGTTATCCCTATTTAAAAATATACAATTTTTGTGCTATTGTAACTGTGTTTTCAATATGAATATTATTTTTTGAAATTCCACAAAGTGAAGCCTGAATCTGTTATGTAATACCAAGGCTATCACGAAATTCGTTGAATATTTCTGTATTGAAACATTTGGACGCACCTGGGGCGTCAACTGGCAAAAAAATCCCGAATTCCTTTATTTAGACAATTTCTTTATTGCTCTCATGTCTGCATTATCGGGTTATGACCCTTAAATTTAAATCTATATAACTAATATTAAAAAAACAACATTGAAGTTGACAATACTTTTGTCCTCCTGTTGATGATACACTTATGGATAGTACGGGATCGTATTTAATTCAAAGTGAAATTATCATTTGAAACTGGGTCGACATTCTGGAAATATCCGACACCAAGTCGTATTTATGACGAGATGTGTTTGGCGAGGAATGATTCCGTCTTCTTTCTTGTCACTTCGACCGAAGACGAAATACTGAAAAATAACTGCGTGTCCCTCATTGAATTGATAAAACGAGTAGGAATTGATTTTTTTAGTGCGTACTGTAGACACCTTGGTTGCTTTTTCAGTTGTCTTAACATGGATGTCCATCGAATGAAATGGCCGATGTCAAAGTTTGCCCTATGCGTCGGCCCCCGGGTCACTTGATTACATTATTAATGCACCCCCATTCCGTGGCATTTTCCCTCGGCCTCGTGAATAAACGATCGTGGTAAACTTCAATGGACGGACGAATATCGCGTGAAAGGGCCCACCCTGCATGTGTCCGCTTCCTGTCTCACCCGCCGGGCGACGCCATTGATCCTTGATGGCTTTGCAGCACCATCCCACGAAACAGTCGCTCGCGCTTGACCTCTGGTCACTCATATGTGTCGTCCCCTTCGTCTCCGCTCTGACCTTTCCTTCCATCCCTCCCTCCCGCCCACACCCACTATTTCTCTTCTCTTGCCCCCTTCACGCCACCACCATGTGAATTACTTCCTCTACGTTTCCAAGGAGAGGACCTTCTTTCTTGCACACAAACACACACATTATGCCTTAAAGTCCAGTCAACGGATGAAATTCATGACTATAATTCGAAACCGGATGACAGCCGTCCTAAATTGTAGCCAGCTATAAACTTAAAATACCTATTTTATACTTTTAAACATTGAAGATGTTTTCGTTAAAAAATGGTGGGTGTCCAAAGTTGGCTAAAACATGTTTTTAGCGTCTTCAAGCTACAGTATCGTTTTTAGAGAGAGATAATTTTCCTTACCTTTTAAATATGTTAATAGGATCTACCATTTGAGTGGAATTTTGATTAATTTAGTCGAAGGGTTTATTCAAAAATGTCCAAAAACCATAAAAAATAGCAGTTTTTTTCTCATTCCAAATTTGACAAATATTTATTGCAAAAATTAAAAAATATATATAATTAATAACTTTAAAAATTATTTTTAATTACTAACCAAATTAATATTTGTAAGAATGAATCAATTAATTTGTTTCTGAGATATTTGAATATGTTTATCCCGAAGCCATCAATGATTATTACTCTAACTTTTTTTTGCGTGAACATTACAACGCTTTTTTAAGACGTATTCTCTTATTTAAGACTTATATTTTAATATTTTAATTGAACACAATAAATAAATTAATATTTAAGTCCTCGTTTATTTATTTAATAAAGGGTACCTTTTTCTTTTAAAACAATTAACTCTGCATTTAGCCCCTATTTACTATACGAGTTTTTAACTTAAACATATCAATAGACGGATTCAATACATAGATTAAAAAAAATAAAAATGTCCCACTACCAGAAGGATTCGAGTTAGCAATATTTTTATTAAAAGCCTTATTGTTGAAAACAGTTACGAAATGATGTTCACTTTATTCAAAAGTAAACTACATATTTTTAAAAATTGCATATATAAAAAATACTGGTGGGCGCAGTTAGGTAGGGTGTCCATTGTCCCTGTTCTTTTTAATTTTTACTCAGAGGAAATGGTAAAAAGGCATGGGAAACGGTTGAGACAGGAGTAAAAGTAGGTGGGAAATTTGTTAAGTTAGTCAGATTCGCCGACGACTAAGTCGAAGTTCGTGATTCAGCCAAGGGACTGCAGACCTTGTTGAATGCTTTACAGGACCAGTGTCTGAGTTTTGGGATGAAAATTAACATTAAGAAAACGAAAGTAATGAGATTTTCAAGAAGTAGAAAGGCTAGGCTAAATATCAAGCTATAAAAGAATAAATTAGAACAAGTAGAAAAGATCAATTACTTGGGAAACATCATAGAGGAAAATGGACGTTGTAGATTAAGAAATAAAACACTTTGTACTTCAAAATATATTATATAATATATGTGGAAGTACAAAGTGTTTTATTTCTTAAAGTCATGGACGTAGTGTCATGAACACTAGACAAAGAATTGCATTGGAAACAGAGGCCTTTGCGAAAAGGAAAGGGTTAATGAGAGGGATCCAAAATAAAGATTTGAAGAAAAGACTAGTAAAAACTATATTCTGGAGCATAGAACTATATGGATCCGAAACCTGGTCCACTAGGAAGGATGATGAGCATAGATTGAAGGCTTTTTAGATGTGGGTTTGGCGACGGATGGCGAAGGTGAAGTGGACAGAGAGAGGAAAACGAACGAAGAAGTTTTGAGAATGGTATAGAGGGGAGGAGAGGCGTTTGCTTCGAGAGATCCAAAAAAGACCGGAAAGGTGGATGGAAGGGGTACTCAGAGAGGCAATAGGTTGTTGAAGGTTGTAATAGAGGGCAGAATGTTGGGGAAGCGGGGTAAGGGTAGGAAGAGAGAATAGGGATTATGGACAGAATGTTAGGGAGTAGGAAATACGCAGATTTGGAGGGATTATAGATAGATGTAATGCGGCCAATATAAGCTAATGCTCATAAAAAAATATACCTTAACCGGTAGATTTCCCTTCATTATTATAATTAAAATGAAAAATGGTCCATATTGATAAACATATTGTATGCAATCATAGGTACTCCCGGGGGACAGGAGGAAATTAGTGGAGAAGTTAGCAGCTCGCAGACAGACGCTCTGAGAGTCAACATTTGAATACGCGAGTTCATTCTGGTAGAGCGCGGAAAAATAGATAATTCACTTAAATATTCCTATATTATACGTCATAAATATATTAGCGTAGCCTTCCAACATCTCGAAATTATCATTTAATTTCTTCTCTCTTACTATTGTTTTCCATCCAAAAATTTTTCACATTGATTTTCTTTAAAACGTTCATCACGGTCTGCGGCAATTTTTGTTTGTATGGAAAAATGAAGAAAGTTTTTTCGTCGGCGAATGTGATTGACTTGATGAGTGGAACACACGAACAGAACGCCCGCCGTAGGATGAAATTCCGTAAATCATGATTGATTGAGTGTCGAAGGGGTCACTTTTGATTTTTTTCAAACACACCTTCTTTTTGGAGGAGAAGGTACCTGTTTTATTTTTATTAGATTTTTTTCACGGCGATTTTTTGTCTAACTGCACTGGACTATAATATACGACGGGTATTTGCGAAGTGAAATCAGTTTGAATACGAAGTCTAAGTTGTCTGAACTGATAGCTAATCCCGAATGAAAGAAAAATGCCTCATTTAATTCCTACATTGTATTAAAACAACAATACAATGTGTAAAAAAGGAATATGCAACATTTAATATTTTCAATGCGGGTCATCGGGCCATATCTTATAACTATAACTGTGAACGGCTAAAGTTCCGAATCATCAAAGTATTTATCTATCTAAAAAGATAGATTCAAATATAAACTCAGCTAAAAATAAAATGCGTGCGACATTTCACTCTTCTCTCGCCTCGTCCGAGATTTCACCTCATCCTCGCCTCTCGTCAGACATATTTCCGTGTTCTCCACTTTAATATAAGCTCCATGTTCAACGTTTCCGACGAGTTTTCTAGAAGGCTAT
Source organism: Rhinocypha anisoptera (assembly GCA_011762765.2). Lineage (NCBI taxonomy): Eukaryota > Metazoa > Arthropoda > Insecta > Odonata > Chlorocyphidae > Rhinocypha > Rhinocypha anisoptera. The sequence goes on along the minus strand of WURS02009307.1, from coordinate 7,139 downwards.
GAAATCTAATCAATTTTTTTAAGGAATTGGCTTGCCAATCTCCTTTTACGACGGAGGGTCAAATGAAAACCTTAATTATTTTTTTAAATTTTATTTACTGTGCGCGCATGCAACTAACCTGTATCATTTTACGGCATTGTCTCCTCCACCCTCAATGCACGTCCGGCCGATGCTTCCTAATTGCCCGAATTCCCCGTAGAAAAATAACTTCTTTTGGTAGACGGCGCAACCACTCGTGCACCGCCTGGCGCACCACGTCATCGAAATGAAATCTCGTCCCAGAAATTGCTTCTTCTAGGGGTCCAGAGATATGAAAATCAGTCGCGGGGGAGGGGGGGATCGGAGCGAGTGTGGTGGAGGAGGTGACGGAGACACATCCAAACGGCACGTCTGAGATTGTCGCCACCGTGTTGCCCGTTGCCGCATCGGGGCCGTGCGTGCATCGTCGTGTCGCAGAAGGACACCCCTTGTCGAGATGGCGATCCACGTCCTTTTTCTCTTATGGCAGGCCGAAGATGATTCTCGAGGACGTCTGCGTATGTTTTTCTGGCAACGGTGGCCCCCTTGCGGCGCGCGGTGCTCCGAGAAGATTTTCATCGCGACGGCTTCGACTGCTGCTCTGGTCTCGGGCGTCGCGGCACGGTGCGTGCCTGGCACGGCCGATGGCCATCGAACGCCGGCCGACCACCGAGGAGGCTACCTTGAAAGACCGTTCGAAGGGCATGAAAGAGGAGAAGCTCACCATCAGCGTAGCTGATATGTGGTGGTCCACAGACACAGATAATAATTATCTGAGTAAGTGCAAAGATTTCATCTCTGCCAACAAATTCCAAATTCCGAAGAAAGACGCCACAGCGGTTTATCAAAGACGAGTAAAAAACGTCGCTTCAACATCGGTCAATATTTTCACTTAAAAAAAAAAAGGAGTTCCCCACTATATGTGTGTGCAGTGTGCGTCGACCCTTTTGCCTCCCTGACTTCATGAACGTGACGTTCCTCCTTCCAGGCCTGAAGTAAGCGCTCCTTGGCATAGGTTAGGGCTCAAACTGAATTCAATATGCCGCCCCTTGACTGACTTTAAACCCAAATACGGCATCAAGAATTCCGTAACTCTAGCGGAAAGGTTGTAAAATATCTCTGCAACTCCCAACTACAAGCTGGTCTCCATTGATGTCGAGAACTTATTTACTTCCATCCCTACACTAGCATTCTGCTCTAGATATTTTAACGAACGCTAGTGTGAGCCCAGAGATCATTAAAGAATTGAGCTCGTTACTTGGTCTCTGTGACGATCGAAATTACTTCCTTTTTAATGGCACCTTCTGCAAACGGGCAAAAGGTCTAGCCATGGGATCTCCCCTCGGAGCGGAAATTTTTTTATGGATAAATTAGCGGAACTCATTATGCGATCAAAAAACAAACTCGTCGACGACATAGGTTAGTGGTTTAGATACGTGGACGACATTTTATGCTGTTGGACCGTCATTGATAGGAAATCTGACAACTTCCTAAAATTCCTCAACTCTGTGCACGAGTCCATACAGTTCACCTTGGAAGAAAGTGCCAACGGCAAAATTAATTTCTTCGACTCGACCATAGAGACCAAGAATTATAACCACATTTTATCGATATACAGGAAACTAACCTACACTGACCAAATTATCCCCAGTGACTCGTGCCACCCCATACCACACACATCACAACAATAGGCCAGCAATAGGCCACACATTACAATATAATGCGCTGCAAGTGGGGTCCATACCCACGCCCCTTTCACCCGGCAGTGAGTCCTCTCCCCGAATTAGGGTGCGTGGGAGCAGTGAGTCCGCTCCCACGCACCCTAATTCCTTTTATTATTTTTCGCTAACCTCTCACTTTCACCATTAGGTCAGATTTTCAGGGGAATTGAAACGCTTTCAACAAGAAAATTTAATTAATCACCTTAATATTTCACCTTCGTAGGTAAAAAAAAAGATTTTTAATCAGAATGCGATTGAATATTTGACGTGAAATATTAAAGTTGACTGTTTACAGAAAATATATTAAATTATGAGTCTTAACGATCATTTTTCCTCTTAGAGCGATCAAAAAGCATCGGTAAAAGCTAACGTATGATTTTTTTTAAATGCCCGGTTTTGTTCATTTTTTCACCTTTAATCGACTGTAGCTCAAAAAGGGTGAAGAGGGTTTTATGAAAAAATACATAGGTGAAAAAAGCGTTTATTTTAGATCAATTTATCTAAAAAAGTAAATTTAAATAGTTAAAAAAAATTTTTTTTCATAATTTTTTCAACTTTTTGATTTATAAAATTAATTACCATTAGGACAGAAAAATGTTATTCAAGTTTTTTCTGGCAGTAATATGACAAATCGATTCCAATTAGTTTCGTCCGGACAATCCTTCCTTAGGAGTCAAGTTAGTTTCCTGTGCGTCTTTTTGGAGGTGCGCTGCTCACCAATAAGCAGTACTATGAACAACTGTGACCCGTGGAAATTCACACATCAAGGCAATGCAATGGGAGTTCCTTTCTCTCTGGCTGAGGTCCAATAAGCTGTAGCGGTATCAAGGAAATCATTCTCCGCTAGCATTTTAGCTGGAGGTGTGTAGGTCGGCGTCGCCGGGAATTTCACTCGGATCTCCGGTTCAGTAGTCAAGTGATCTACCCAGTGAGCTTCCACGATCTCCAGGAGAAACATTAACTAGCTAATAAGATTAACAGTTGCAGGCTGGACGTAGTGGAAGGAATCCGTAATTAATAAAAAAATGCAGGCTAATATTTACAGGTGCATTAACGTTTTATGACGTGCTCGTTCAAAAAAATGAACTATCCATGACAAAAGTTTGAAGTGACGGTCGCTTATAGCCAAGTTAAGAAAAAGAAAAGGCTAAGCGATCGGATATTATAAAATTTTTGCTCGCATCAAAATTTTGAATTGAAATATTATTCCACGTTATCCATTGACTTCTTCTTTGATTGCAACATCATTATCAGTCGACGAAGTTATAAAGTCTTTCCTTTTTTTTAAGGTATTATTTCAAGCATGGCTTAGCTATTGGGCTCTTCAGACCGAGAGAAAGGGTATACAAGGATGGGAATGGAAGGGTTAAACGAAGTTTAGGCTCATAAGAGCCTCTAAAGATATGTTTCACCTAGTGAAACTACATCAGATAAGTCTTTCCTTTAGAAGGAATTCCTTTTTTTAAATAGAATAATTTTATTATGCTCTGTGGCAACAGGGCCACCTGAGAACTATAACAGATGTACATCAAGAAATAATACTGGAAACTAAATACTGGAAAAATGTAACAGAGAAAGATTTAACGATATCATTCTCATATGATATGCTACCCCGGTTCTTTAATGGATTCAAAATGGTTTCTCTTGTAAATATTTCGTGTAAAATATGATTTTCTAGGCATTAAATTTGTATTTTTTATTGATCCTAATGAGAAGTTGCTTGGGTTGTAAAAGCGGGCCTCTTAAATTAGCTGGCTTCCTCTGGTCGCAGTGGCGTTAATTGATCTATTTCACGGGTAAACGGTTGAACTTGACGTTTTAAGGTCATGCCCAACAAAAGTGATTGATCACACTTATTCACTAAAAGTAATATTGTCCGGTGAAACTTGCTCCCCGATTGACCACCTCCGGTGTAACGTCCAGAGGGGATATTGGCTCTTTATTTTAATGCAGATATTATGATGGAGGTTCGTGCAGCTTGCCATAACTGTGGTTTGAACATTGTCCAACTTAGACCCATGCAAATCGCTTAGAGTTTTATTGCTTGGTTTCTCGTTACTGATCTTACCAGATGTATAGACTCATTACCGCGGGGTAAATTGAACATAAACATGATTAAAAGAGATATTCCATATGTTATCCACATTTAATTTTCATGATAATACACATATTTTACTTGATATACAAAATTGAAATCCTAAGCCTAACAAAATATAATTTGAGCTACCTTATGACAAATACCATATTTTGGAATGACATTCTGTGTCCTTGTGTATGAAATTCGTCGAAAAAATGAATTTTTTAATTTAAAATGTGCTGAAGGCAATACAATGAATAATTCATTGGTGTAAATTGCTCAACTGTTAAATTTACTAAGATTCATTCATTAAATTAAAAATGAACTCCATTCTTTAGCACTCTAATATAATTAAATATATTTTGTGTAAAATCTTCGACTAGATGTTATTAATTTTCAGTCTTTGAATACCCTCCCTCTCTTTATTAATTCTTAAGTTTTTTATTGAAACCTATTGAGTAATATCACTTATCCGTCATTTGCTGGTAAAACGAAAAGTGAGCACAGAAAAAGATACGATACGATATAATTTGATTTCATCTTTCAAAGAATAAATTAACTACCTGAAGGATACGTGAGCATTTGAAATTCCGTTCATCATTATGGATATAAAGACGAGCAATTTTCCAAAAAAATAAGTTCTTACCTGATGGTGATATAGTAACATTGAAGCCCGGGTAGTAATAAGAATTATTTTTGTGGAAAAATACACGTCCTCCTATTCATCATGATGAAATTCCACCACATCACGCCTGACATACCTAACTCTTTGTCAGTGTGCCCTTTTAAATTGAATTCATTATTTCCCCCTATTCTAATTTTTACACTTAAGTGTTTCGTTGGTGTAGAAGTGAGTGTTGTATGTAATATCTAAATAAAACCCACTAGGTTTAATTCCACATAAATGTATTGTACAACTCAACCGGTTTCCAGGACCGGTTGAGTTTCCAGGCAATACATTTCTGTGGAATTATACCAAGTGTGATTCATTTCGTAAACGTAGATACTCCATAAAGTAACCTCGCCGACAATTGAATTTATATGTAATATGTAGTAGAGTGGGTGTGTAAAGACAGAGAAAGATGGAGGGGGTGCCTTGTGATCACCCGTGTCTTTTGTCCTTGTTGGTTTTGTTTTAAATTTTCTCTAGTTGGTGTTGGTTTAAATTTTCTCTTCTCTTCCCCATTTTGTGCCATCGCACCTGTCATTAGTGAGGATCCCTCTTCCACCTCGGCGTCGTCTATAATAGAGAGTTGGGTAGAAGGATTCCTGGCTAGGCAGGCTTCGCTAGGCAGTCTATGCACATGATTCTCTTAAATAATCATTCCCTTGGCTCCCACGCCCTAATGTAATGTTGTGGGATTATTATTTCATATGTGTCCGTTTGAAACTCGATTGACCTTGAAACCGTCGGGCAGTTTCGGTCTCAATTTCGATCTTTTCCCCCCGGTCCAAACTGAACATCTTCTAGCCACCTCTATGATGGCGCTTTTTTTCGGTCACAGAATTATTTAACCAATCGAGATTCCTTTCTCTCAGCATTATGTTCAAAGCCCAAATTAAATCCCTCTCCAATTGAAGACAGAGAATCGACCAGTGAGTGTTCAAACGTAGTTCAATTGGTCTCTCAACAGCATACTTTTCTGATCTTTCGAGTTGAGATATTTTTTCCAACCATTTAGCTATACCAATTCCAAACTGATACTGTCCAACACACATTATGAACATGAAGTTTTCATTTCAGGTCCAAATTAAATGTTACATATGAGTATTATTTCCCTTGGACCTCTCTTTTTTATTTCCGCCCCGGTGGTTTCGCAAGTGTTGCAGTTGTTTAGAGGGAAATCCTAAAAAGACAGCGTGGTAGAAACGAGAGGGGGTTACCCTGAGGCGAAGGCTGTTGAAAACAGTAATAAAGGATAAAATGTTTGGGTAAGCGAAGAAATGGATGATTAAGAAAATGACGAAAGAGAGAACAAAGTGAAAAATGATTTAATGTGGGAACTGGAAGGCAGGCGTATAAATATTTGAGCAATAAATTTATGCGGCTGACAAATAGAGGGCGAGGGGACGTCTGGCGGAATGAAACGTGAGACCACACGGGAAAGTTACCGACAGAGAAAAATAAGTGCGCTGCAGTTGAAGGTAAAAAAAGAATTTCCAGGGAAAATGAAAAGAGGAATCGCATTCATAATAAGGGATTATATTCTTAAAGGAAGAGTTTAAATCTTTTAATCGAAAGAGAATTTCAGAATTGAAGGAAAAATTACGTGGGGGAGTTATAGAGTAAATAAATGAGACCTCATGATTTAAATATGGAGAAATATATAAGATAGACAATGTTTTGTTTAGCTGTTTAATTTGTGGGATCTCAACAGCAGTGGTCATTAGTGCCAATTGCCTGTTCACATGAAATTCTCAACAGGTATCAGGACTATTCTATTGTATTCTGCACAAAAATAAATAAATAAAAAGGTAAAATAACGTCACAATCAATATATAAATATTCACAAATCTTTAAAATACCCAATTTGTCTAAAAAAAAGTCTAACGCTCTATTTACCACCTGGGAATCGTTCCTCAGGGCAACGTGAATGTTTAACACGTTATAACGTTAGGACGTTATGCTAAACTGCAGCCGTTCATGTGTCTCAGGCCTCTCTACACTCTAGAGTTACTATGTGCTTGATCGTCAAAAGGATCTTCGCATGACTCACGCAGTGAAGACAGACAAGGTATGCCTTGTGCCAGGCATTTTACGCAGAGGAAAAAAAAGGAATCGATAAGAATAATAAAAATTCAGAAGACATATAAAATAGAGGATATATCGCTGTGTTTATCAGGATCCTTTATAAGGATAGGGAAACGGTATTGGGATCTCGTTGGTAGCAGGAATTGCCAGGCGGGATGATTTTCGGAGGATTGTCTTACGGAAGAAAAAAAAGGACGCTGGAAAAACACAATCACGTCAGGCGTGATTTCGTGGAACATATGAATATCCGTAAATGGGTATGGGTAGATGGGAAAATGGATGATATTGACCTGCGGTAGAGGAGTTGTTACTGAAAATTTTAATATGAGGACCGCACGGCATGAATTAAAGACACTGTCCTCAGTAAAGGAGTGGATGTGGATTAGGATTGTCCTTAACGTGTATATGTGGATTATGATGTAGAAAGAAAAATGGATTGACAGGGGGGGGGGGGGGGGGGGGGAGGAAATTTTAAAAAAAAAAAAAATAAAAATAAAAAAACAAAAAAATAAAATATTTAAATAAAAACAAAAAAAATAAAAAAAAAAAAAACAAAAAAAAAAAAAAAAAA
>WURS02009296.1:0-12436 GCA_011762765.2 Rhinocypha anisoptera | reverse complement strand
ATTCTCCTCGTGTGTACATATAAATGCCCTACACGCCTCACCATTAACACCCAGGGAAAAGCAACTAAACCCGGGGCTGGGGGTACAAACACAGACGTCCGTTTGTTCCATCCCCCCCCCCCCCCCCCACATTTGAGCGTCGTACTCATCGGGCGTTATCTGAGTCCTCCCCACTTTCATACACCCGCTCGCGACAGGGATTTCCCTCCCTCTTTGAGTGTGCACCCCGACTGACGCGACTGGCCGATGTTGAGGGCGTCAAACCGCGTGGAATGTCGTTCGTTCGTCGGTGAGTGGGGAGGTTGCTGAGGCGATCGTCGACGTGGAACAAGAATCCTTTTGACCTACAGTGTCAGATGACGAGGTCGCGGTAGTCCAGAGCATTAGGATACTGAACGGGGCACCTGCATTCGAGGCCCGGTGAGGTCCCTGGACATCTTCATCTAAACCAAAGCGTGTTGATCTTCCGGGTATAGGCATCACGCAACTTAGTGGTTTTTTCCTGCACGGAGCGTGATTGGAAGGGGTTGGTGTATGTAGAAGAGAGGGGAGGTGACAGCGGATGTGGTAGGCAGAACGGCCAACTTACTTGCATATTAGCCCTGGAGAGGGAGCGCGGACTTTTTGAATGGAAAAAAAGTGCTACGGTGAGCAGTTTGATTTGAATACATTAAAGACAAGAGGCTAGGCTTGCTTATGGTAACATGTAGCTAACTAACTATAGTAACGTAGAGTTAACAAGACTATCAGGCATGTGATGACAATGGATATCCTACGGAAAATTTTCTCTAAGGATCCGAGGGGGCAAAGTGCGTTTGTGGCCGTCAAAGAGTAGCAATCTCGCACGCTTTCCTACTTTCCGTGCAAAAAGTATATATACTCGAGTTTGAGGCTTTATATCTCAAAAACGAATAACTCAATTTTCATGAAAGGCATATCAGCGCGTAGACATTTTTTTTCTATATTTAATACTTGTAAAGAAAAATTTTTGCATTTATTTTGAGCAATATTTTAGCAGTGTAAATGGCCCCATTCTTTTAGAGTCGCGGAGGCTAGCGCCAACTCAATGGTTTGTAACTTAAATATGAAATGCTCAAATTAATAGATTGTAATAAAATACGATTAATAATTTTTTCATGATATCCGTGAAATTTCAAATATCCAACTTTATTAGTTTATTTTATTTTATTTAGTTTACTAAACCGGACTTTCTCCACAATTCTATGAATTGAATATGACACTGTTAGCTTTTTGTAAAAGTACCACTTTGTTCCAAATTTACATTTTCCTATGACCATGAATTTCAATAAACTTAAGCTACATACGTCGAGTATATTCATATGCATACTTATTTATCGAACCCAGATAAAACTTCAAAGTTATCACAGCGGTTTATTTACATAGTTCCTCAAGAGGGCATTAACTTTCCTATTAGCTCAAGTTTTGTTAAGTGGTTGGGATACAAAAGACTTTTCGGGCAGAGTGAAAACTTACGGGTGCATCTTGAATTTCTAATATGATAGTGGCTGCTATGTTCTCGAGTGCCTTGAATGATCACGGTTAGAATTACTGACTCTGAAGAATTGCACTTAGTACACTTGATGCGTACTCGGGTGTACCCAGTTACTACGCACGTGAGATCCCACCATGCAAAAAATTTCGAGGTTATTTAGTGGCTTAGGATAACATACAACAGAATGGGACACATTGCGATATTACAACCCATATATTAGGACTTAATCAGGTGCATGCTCAAATCAATCGGCATATTAATGGAACGCAGCACTCTGATAGGTAATTTAAGCAAAAAAACTGAGCGCACGTACACGCATTCAATGGAACCATTACGATGTAATCTCTACTGCACCGTTGGAATTTTAATGAGATATTCAAACATTTGTGACGGCGAATTTATCCATGCGTGCCGCTTTACACCCAGGAGAATAGAATTACCAATGCAACGGAGTGAAAAATTGTACATCTGACAGGTCATGCACGATATTTTGTGAAATATGTGCAGAAAAATCAATCGATTCTCTATACTGCACGTAGTATTTCATCTTTGGAATACGTGATATTTTTTAATCGAATGGGTTTCACGATATGAGGGTGGGTGGAGGGGGAGGGGAGGGGGAGCGGGTACACGTCATCGTAACAGATGCCACGCGACATCGGTTTTCCGCGAATAATATCAATCTCTTCGGTCGGGCCCCTGGGGAACATTTTTCCTTCTCCCACCACAACACGATTTCGACCGTAAAATACGATCGAAACGCGTGAAACCAGATAATGGGCTTAAACAGGCCTCGAAAATATATTTTCCACTCTGTCGGAGGAAAGGAGAAAAAAAAAGGAGAGAAGGGCGGAGAAAAACGGGAGGGCACGCGTGTAGGGACGCATAATGCACATTTCGCGCACGCATTCCCCCGAGATCATCATAGAGGAAAATGGACGTAGTAGCTTAGATAGTAGACGAAGACTTGAATTAGTAAAAGAGGCCTTTGTGAAAAGGAAGGAGAAAATGATAGGGATCTTAAATAAAGATCTGAATAAAAGATTAGGGAAAACCCTCAATTGGAGCGTGGCATTATATGGATCGGAAACCTGGTCCATGAGGAAATATGATTAGCATAAATTGGAAATCTTTGAAATATGGATATGGCGAAGGATAAAGAATGTGAGATGGATGGAGAGAAAAACGAATGAAGAAGGCCTAAGAATGGTAGGGGAGGAGATACGATTTCTGGGTAAATTCCAAACAAGGCGGGAAAATTGGATTGAAGGGGCAAGCAGAGACAATGGGTTGTCAAAGGTTATGATGGAGGGTTAGTAGTTAGGGTAAACGCGGTGGGAGTAGGATAAGATAAAAAATCAAATTCACCTTTTCTTAAAAAAGCCAAAGAACGTAATATTCCAAAGACTTATTTTAATAATTTTTACCATGATATCGTATCATCACCTGCAATTCAAAAGTGCATTATACACCTCTATATACTATATATATATACAATATATATATATAACGTAATGAGTTCATTCATGTAAAAGGATGTTTGTCACAAAAACACACAAAAAAATAGGTACAGAAATATAAAGAAACAAGTTTTTTTAATATTTGGTAGCTGCTTAAGAACCATCATCAGACAGCAGATTAGACGAACTTGTTCATCTAATCACGTTTACTCGTCTAATTGTTCGTCTAATCTGGAACAGAAATGACCGCTATTTGGCGAAAATAACACATTCAATGATAGTAAATAAGGACAGGATAGGAACACATTAAAAAAAGTTATTTTTGAGGTTTTCACTGTGTTAAAAGTTATGTTGAGTTGAGTCACGGTGTTATTTTCGACATATGGCGGTCATTTCTGTATGAATGAATGAATTTCCCAAAGGACTGAATTTCCTACATCGGCTATGCGTGCCTTTAAACGCACTGTAACTTTTCAAACTTCTATGTCTGTCATATTGTTCCTTTCCTGTATTCCCTTGTGTTTATCCATTCTTCGAAAGTGGTAAGAATCTCAGCAAGGAAGGCCTTCTCTCGGCGGCCGAGCAAGCTGTGACCACACTGACGGTTTTTAAAAATCATGTTTGATGCGAAGAGTCCTCGGCGGTGTAATCGGTATAAGCATGCCACAACTAGATATTGAGGAGGTCCGGTGTTAGTGTCCCGGCTGAGGAAAAAACTTTTTCTCATATAAATTTCTCGGTTTTCATCATATATTTTGAAACCACATTGTATGTTCCTACTTTTATGTGTTCCTATCCCTTTCCTTATACAAAATCATTGAATGTGTTATACATTAATTATTATCGTCATCATCATCAGTACTTCAATCCGAAGATTGGTTGACTGCAGCCCTCCATCTTTCCCTATCTAGTGCTAGCTTTCCTGCTCCTTGGTAGGTCTTCCTTGTAACGTCTCTGATAATTTTCCCAATATATATTTGTCCCTAGGTCTTCCTCGAGGAACCCTCCCCTCTATTTTTCCTTTTATTATATTCTTCACGAACCCATTATGCCTCAGGATGTGTCCTATCCACCTTAATCTTCTTTTTCTTATTGTACCCCATAATGCCTTAGTTTCCTCCGCTCTTCTGTACACTTCCTCGATCCTCACTCTGTCCATCCACTTGACTTTCAGCATTCTCCTCCAGCACCATGTCTCGAAGGCTTCTATTCTTCTTTGACCTCTTTTTCCAATAGTCCATGTCTCTGATCCATAGAGTGCCATGCTCCATACGAATGTTTTCACATACAAACATTATAATGTTTTTAAAAAATCGACCAAGAGATGCGCACTAACTTTTGAAATCCTTCGAACACACGCGTATCTGTTCGAAGGGCACACGAATATTCTTTCATCTTCCTTAACACCATTCTCCCGACGACACCTCATTGACATGCGCCTTTCTTTCTTCCTTTAAGCACCATGCATCCTTATCCAATTTCATCGCATAACATTAAAACATTATACAAGTAAAACATTACTCGTAGATATCTTATAAGTCTCAATTTTTTTCAATTTTAGAACTAGAACATTCATATTGGAGGATCCCCATTGGAGCGTTGAGGATTCATTCAGCTCATATTACACGTTGTGGAGTGATATTTCTCACGACTTATTTAATCTTCCCTTGACCCTTCGTGAATGTTCTAGGAGCCTAGCGAATGGGTAAGGTTAGAAAGGGCGAGCCTTCTTTCATTAACCAACATATTTCGCTATCAGCACTTTAAATTTCCCCAAAGGGTAATGTCGCTTCTGGTCTTTGTGAAGCTTTATGGCTATCGAGGAGAGAATGAATCACTTTTCCATTGAATCACTTGGCACGGCTGTGGCTTTATCGTGCTACGATAAATCTTCCTTTTTTTAAAAAAAAGAGACTGTTTTTGCCTCTACTTGATGGATAATTTTAAAGGTTGAAAAAAAATGCCTTTTACCTATAAATAAGGTTTACGTGGCCGGCTTCATTACCGAATCATTCAATCGACGAAAGTACCTGATGATGTTACTTTGTAATGAAACCGGTTATGTAATAAATATTTATGTGGAAAAGGCAGTGTTTTTCCAAACTTCCTTTTTTCATTTAAGAATGGGCATTGTGTACCTCTGTGCAATAACACATCTACCATAAAGTAAGTCTTAATTTTATGGAAACTTAGGGAACAACGGTTAATTATCGACATTTATCGGGGAGTAGAAAATACTGGAGGGCTAACGAGACGTTTCTTTTCCTCGTTACGAAGTTCAAGTTGGGCGGATAATATCTATGTGCCGTCTTGCGACATCAGTCTCAATGCGCGCGGGTATACAATATTTATAAAAACGTCGAGTTTGATATTCGAAATGGAAGATTATTGCACCTCTCAATTCTGCATCATAATGTCAAGCGTCATTTTGCGGACGCATTTACATCCCCGAACAATTTTGCTTGCTTGCCGCATTCGAAGATGGTAACCAGCCAGGTGGCAGGATGTCTCGGAGAGCTGCTACAAATCGTTTTGATTTGTATCCTATGACGATGAAGCCATTTGGTTCAAAGCATTATCATTAGTCATTGATGAACTTACGTTAGAGTTACGTCGAAGCTTCATTGTTGTTTTCAAAGTTTTCCCGCGCGATAAAATCTCTCAATCTCTCTCTCTCGCCACCCTACACGACTCAGGCCCCTTGCCTCTCACCTCAATCTGACCGTTCAGCTGGTTTTACTCGTAATAGTCAAATGCTATAACAGTGAACTGCTTAGCCCCGCTCCGACGCGTAAATACCTAGTGTTATACGAGAGGGAATCGATTTTTGACGTCATCGACCCCGGTTCGAGCTATTTGGCAAAGTAGAATCTGCCCTACTTTTCAGCGGTGTGCCATCGGAACGTATCGCAAAAGTCGGTGGCGCTGCAAGATATTAAATACTGTCGGCGGATATTATAAAGGGTTATTTTGTGTGTCTATAATGGAAGGTGGTTTCATAATATACCTCATCCACTATGAAAATCACACCAGATATAAGCAGACAGTAAAAAAATTCATTTTATTAGGTTAGGCACTTAAACATTTCATACTTCTGCAATTTCTATGTTTCTTCTTTATATAATATTATGTATCAATGTATATCATTTCTAATCAACTGCGATTTTAGTTTTTAGTGTAACAATTTGATATCTTAATAATGAGATTTTACACCATTCATGTTTTTCAATATAAAAATAATGAGAAGCATATGATTGGCGAGAGTCAATGCAGCAATTACTAATGAATTGAGACGAGTATTTCCAGAAAAACCTCCTCTCACTGTAAACAGATGTCGATCGTAACTTTTTTGTAGCCCCTGAAGAGCAAACAACATAAAAATTTCAAGATGAATGAGAACCAAGGTTTGTAAAGGATCAAAAAGAGCTTATGCTCTGAGGAGACATAATAGATTTCATTTGGGAACTACAAGTGATATGAATGCCTTTGGAATGTGAAGGGTGGAATGTATTTTAAAAATTGATCATAGGATTGCCATTATACGGCTGCTTGTTTGGATGTGATTGAAGTATGAACATACACCCCAAAATTGATAGTTCATGCAAAAAAGTTTGTTTTTATTTTCACAAAATCTTTGTACTGTAGTAAGCTTCAGGTAAATTTTTAAGTAAACTTCAAGTAAATTTTTTAAGCTTTAAGTAAACTTCAAATAAATTTTTTTATTGATAGGTGACCAATGAGTACAATGACCTTGAAAATGATGAAGTGAATATCATTGCTGGAGCTTTGGAACTGAAGAAGAAAATGGTTTCCGATGTGATGACAAAACTTGAAGATGCATTCATGTTGTCTATAGACACAATCTTGGATTTTGAAACTGTATCTGAAATCATGAAGCAAGGTAAGACAGTAAAATTCATATTTGATTCTTCTCTTGATTTTTTGTTCCATCTGATCTATTCCTCCTTCTAAAGTGTTGTCTCCATTTTGCCTGGGAATATTTAGATTAGTTGACAGGTAAGTGGATGACAGTCGCTTGAACAAGTTTTGGTAGCATTAGAAAAGAGAACAGTGGAAGTGTGAAAAATGGAATTTAGATAAGAAATCATACGAGTGATGCAGGTTGGGTTATGAAAGGAGAAAGAGGAAGGATATTGCAATAATAGTAGAATTCGCTGTTGATAGTCGACAGGAGCAATTTAAAATTAATAAATTGTTCGGTGCATGGACAATGGGGGATAGGGATACTAAATGGGGAACGTGATTTCATCATAGGTTGAGTTACGAAAGTGAGGGACAACGTGAAGACAGTGGAGGTGGATATACTAAGATGACGATTTGACAAAGTGTTGTTGTATGAGCGGAGTAGGTAGTGGACAAAATAGTAAGTACTTTTCAAGAACAGCATAAGGCAGCCAGTTGTTAAATTCAAGAGATTGATTGGGTCAGTCATTTCCATGAATATGTATAAACTGGCTTTCATTTTATTTCACTAAGGTGCCAGAAAAAAGTTAATCTTTTGGGCCAAGGTCTTTTTGTATTGTGGACAGGGGGTTTATTTAGATGGCTAAATGATACTGGTGGAATATAGGTGTAATTTATCTGGAAAATAAAAAGGATTTTGACTTCCCGGGATTAATCTCAAGTCTCCATCTTAGACACTATCCATCTAGTATGTGGAGGGAGGATTGAAGAGAAAATTAAGAATTGGCAGTGATATTAATTCTTTCACCACAACTGGGTTAGCCTGGTGGGTAGCATACTCACCGCCTAACTTAAAAAAGACAGGTTGAAGTCCAGCCTAGGACATGCGTGTTCTGTTCATTCAAATGGGTTTTTCTGTGATACATGAGGTACTATATGACCAGAGGTTGAGAGAGAGAGAATAATATTACTATTAATGCATTCAAATATTTTTAAAGTAGTACATGCAAAGGATAGCTCCAATTAAATAAAATTGATCACAGTGTTCATTTTGCCTTTGGCAATTACTCCAAGAAAAATAATGATAGTGATAATGTGAACAGCAATTGGGATAGTTTTAGATATAATAAATAGTTGGCACCAGCAACATAAAAACACAAATGAAATTCATTTTGCCATAAATAGTTTCATAAATACTCTTATAGGCATTTAATAGCAGGGGGATTATGAAACAATAATCTCACAAATAAAATAAATAAAAACTGGATTAGTGTTTTTCTTAAACTTATCAACTCACACTTTATTATAGCAGCTGTACTAGAGCAGTGGTCGGCAAATTTATTTGTCATCAGAGTGAAATATCAACAGTACAATGATTGAAATTTCTTTTGAGAGCCAAATTTTTTAAGCTTCAACTATATAGGTAGGTGCATTGTTATTATCTCAATTAGGGTATTCCTAAGCTGGCCTTTGCTAAAAACGTCCTCAATCTTCTTGAGGCACATTCGCTTTGGTCAATCCCTTCCAGCTTCCACACTCATATCGTATACTTTTTTTCATCTCTCTCCTTTCATTCACCCTCCCTGTATGCCCAAACCATCTCAAAATATATATATCAATCCTTGACAATCTTCTTTCTCTCCACAATACCCCATAAAATTAACTTTGCTTAAAGTTTTAAGTTTTGGTTAAACAATTATTATTGTAGCATTATTGTAAGCATTATCCAATCACAACTTTTGAAGACATTGTCACAAGCAGCAAAAGTGATGTGGGTGGCAGTAGCCACTTGTGGCTCGCAGTTTGCTGACCACTGTACTAGAGCATTTTTTTTAGTTTAGACTGGTAAACAGTATTGGAGGAATTGAGAATATGATGAATATCATGTGTAATTTGACTAACAACTGTGGTCAGGGAATGATATGGTTCTTTCAGGCATAAACAGTATGAGTGAACTTAATTTTTGCAATTAGCAAATAGAGCAGACAGATGCTTCCCTATTTCAATTTCCAAATTAATTGTTAAATATAAAAAAATGAATAGAATTAAAAAGTAAAATAAAATTATTTTTATTACTTTTTAAAATATTTCTGTCACAGATGACTTATTGTATCTATATTTGCTTTTTTCATAATACCTTTTATCATATATTGAAGTTTAGGTCGTATGGTTGAATTTTCATGTTTGAAATTGTAATTATTTCAGGTTATTCACGCATACCTGTCTATGAAGGGACTCCATCCAACGTGATATCCCTCCTCTACATCAAAGACTTGGCATTTGTGGATCCAGATGACAACACACCTCTCAAGACTCTGTGCCAGTTTTATCAGAACTCATGTAATTTCGTCTTTGAGGACACCACATTGGACGTTATGTTCAAGGAATTCAAGTTAGGTGAGTTTTACTGGAGGAAAACAGTTCCCAGTCAAATATTTCATCAGGTATGGATCCAGCTTTCCTTCTTCAAAAAAGAAGAAAAGGTGACAATATGTATCTGAAATAGAAGTAAATGTGAAAATGGGCATTATTTCATTATGTAGTCAAATTTTCACTTAATCACAATTATCAGCATTATCTGTGGAAATTTTAGAATGTAATAATGTGATTATAAAACATATAAATGACCTGGCTTGGCTTATTTGCGATGGTGCCAATCTCTATAAAAAATATAAATAAAAAAACTGTAAATTAAAGAAATATATAAAATATATCGTAAAATTCTTGTATGCAACATTAAGTTGAAATGTGATTTATTAGATCATAGTAGAGATGGGCAATTCGGATTCGATTCACTCGAAAATCGATTATTTTAATATGATTCCCTATTATTTTGTTTTGATTATTATGATCCGATTCTAATTTAATTCGTTTCCTTTCTGATTCGATTCAGTTCATAATCCGATTCAATTACGATTGCGATTCAGTTACGATTTTGATTCAGATCCTATTCCGATTCAGTTACGATTCCGATTCAGATCCTATTCCGATTCAGTTACGATTCCGATTCAGTTACGAATCCGATTCAGTTACGAATCCGATTCAGTTACGATTCCGCTTCAGTTACGATTCCGATTCAGTTACGATTCTGATTCGAATTGATTCATGTGATGCGATTTGAATCGATTTAGACGATGTGATTTTTTGAGTGATTCAATTCACACATTACGATTTGAATCGATTTTATAAAATCAATTCATTCCTTGAAATCGCCCATCTTCAGATAATAGTTAAAATTATGTTCTTTTTGCATTTTTCACAGTTGCTCAAATAACTTTTAGGTGTCCAGTATAATTAAAAATGGACTAGAACGCACCTTGAAATCAGAAAGAATTAATCATTTTAAATATCTACATGAAATTTGCTAATCCACTAGGCTATGTTGAATCTACGTTGTTACCAAGGTAGAAAAGGATAGCTGAATAGAGCATCTGATGGTCTCAATCCATCCATAAACCTTTGAGTCTTACACGTATTTAGACAAGTTCCGATTCACTGAACACCACATTGTTTATCTGGATGTCCGTGCTTGATTCCTACAACCTTTCTCTCACCGCTTAGCACACTTGAACTCTCATGAGCTCTCCTCTATTCCCAAATCATTGTGATGGTATAGTAGGTATCATGCACATTATGAGGAGGCCAGCAGTGCCTTGCAACCACATTTTCAGTTCTGAATTTTGAAATGATATTCATCCGGACTCGCCTATTCTCTCATTCTCTAAGGCATCAAGGGGCACATGGCCCTAGTGCATCGAGTGAATGCAGAAGGTGAAGGTGACCCATTCTATGAAACAGTTGGCCTGGTTACCCTGGAAGATGTCATCGAGGAACTCATCCAATCGGAAATAGTAGACGAGACAGATGTTTGGAGTAAGTTGTTCTCTGAGATGGAGGCTTGAATTATGTGAGACACTTTGGCTAAATAATGATATTGAATTTTAAAAAAATATGTGGTACTATTTGTAAAAATATACACAATATTTATTTTCTCACCATAATGTACTCTCCAATCAAAAGTAAATATCATTACTGTTCCTGTAAATTCTGTTAATTAAACTAAACATGGATCTAATTTGCAGTCTGATAAAACAGTAATCTAGGACCCAGTCAGAAAATAGGTTGCTGGAACCCTTTATATTTCTCTTTATCATCAGTTTAATTATCACTCACTAGGATATCATTGAATACCCCAACTTTAACTATTCTATACATTGAAATAATATAAAAATACTAGTTTTCCCTAAATTTGATATATTTAGACAATTTGCATTATTTTCACATACTGCCTATTATTTTGCAACTAAGAAAAATCATTAGAACCAATAAGAATATCTCATTTATTATAGAAAAATTTATCTTTTATTCTTAATGAAAGCTTTATTCTTTATTCCCATCCCATAACCATTATGTTATCAAGCAAAGAAAGTAACTAAAGTCATGAAATTTGATTTTCACAGCTGATAATCGGTCAAAGAGAAGAAGAAAACAGGCAACAAAACAAGATTTCACAGTTTTTGCTGAGAGAAGAGAGAACCAAAGGATTCACATTTCACCCCAACTGACCTTAGCTACATTTCAATATCTCAGTACAAGTAAGTATAGAATATATTCTTTTATGTAAATGAGTTAACTCAAGTATGATACCAGCAAATAAATTATGATCCTCTAGAAATATTTCGTAATGAAAATGAGATACTATTTTCCCAACAGCCCTCAAGGAAGATTTGACTTTTAGTTAGTAAAATAATCTTTTTATTTTTTTTCTATGCCTTGTTTAGTTTACTGTACATGTGTTTTAGATTACCAACATGTTTATATACCTTGATGTGAGACTTGCATCACAGATATTTTGAAGTAAATACATTTATTTATTTACTTTTTAAAATGGAATTATATAAATTAATTTTTTTTCTTCTTTTCTTTTAACAGCAGTTGAAGCCTTTAAGCCAGACCAAATCTCTGAGATCATACTTCGCCGTCTTCTTAAGCAAGATATCATTCATCATGTCAGGGTTAAAAATCGTGAGAAATCTCGGGATGATCCACAAACCATTATTTATGTCCAGGTATGTCTCAGTCTATGTTTATTTTTCTTATAATATATATATTGTTTAGGCATAATACTGTTACCTCATTGCCATTATAACAAAACCCTTCTGGGGATCAAAAAGCATATTCTAAATTCTCATGTCTCAATTCTCAGTAGATTCAGGGTATTATATATTTGCCTGTACCATATTTTGGAACATATCCTACATGCTATTCATTTTCAGTGTTGGCAATCTGAGACGTCTGCTATACTTTAATGGCCGAAACTCTATCCCTAAAATATTCCATATCAGTCTGTCATAACAAATATCTTTGCCTCTGTTATATATGAGGGCGGTAGATAAGTCAGTGACTTTTTGAATAAAACAAATTTTTTTCGGCAAATAAACATTTTATTTTTCTACATAATGACCTTTTAGCTCGATACATTTAGTCCAGCGTTTTTCTAATTTTTTTATTCCCTCCAAATAATAGGTTTTCTCAAGGC
>WURS02009285.1:0-12436 GCA_011762765.2 Rhinocypha anisoptera | reverse complement strand
GCCCCTCTACCCTGATGTGTGAATTTCCACACGCCGTGGGCTTAGTACTAGGTGAGCTCTACCCTCACTTAACATACGAGGCCAACCTCGTACCAACCTTCGGGTTAATCACTGTGGTTTTTTATACTCCACCCCATATGCACATACCTATTCACATTAATCTATAGTATTATTCCATGAAGTGTACTACCCAACGACTGGATAATGATCATGATATGGAAAGTTTTAGCACAATGTTCGTAGTAGATATCTTTCTACGTCTATCATAAACAGTTCCTACTAAAAGGATACCATTCCTGATAACCATAGTGCTAAATCGCTGGTAGGGTGTGCCTCAGTAGATACAAATCAAAATGTTAGGTTATTTTGTATTTTTGTAATTAAATGTCATTTGTAAACCTACCAAGCTTTAAAATGTCATAAAAATATCCGGATAAAAAATAATTATTGCATTACCAAAGCAATGATGAAATTGCAATTTATTGCCATTGGTAAAGTATTCTCTAATTAATACCCAATGGGCTAAAATAATGTGATTTTCTATGGGAAAACGCATTGCGTCACGAAATGACGTACTTCACACAGGTAGTTTAGAGTATTACATTTCTCATAATTTCACCGGTCATGGATATTTCCTATTTAAATAATTATAATACGGACCCAGCCTCGCGATCGTCCATAGTTCTCTAAAGAGATGTGTGCATCAGATTCATTTTATGCTAAATCTGACAGGTGTGAAAACTCTGTGGATAAAATGAAAACGACCTTGCGGAAAATTAAAAGCACTGGAAACAAAAGAGTTGAAATGATAATCCGAAAACAGAATGGAAATGACAATACGGTTTTTTGGAATTTATTTTTACGTGAAGACAAAATAAAATTAAAGATCTCCCTCATCATTAATTGCAATATAGTTAAACAATTCAAATTAAGCGTACTGATGTAAACTCGTCTATGAAAATCTCACTTCTAGAATCAATATCTCAAAACCGTATTTTCTGGCATTTTACAATTTCTTCATTAATTTTTAATTTTTTACATACGATCCATATAGCATGTATATTCAAAGCTGAGATGAAAAGTCCTTTAGAAATTTGAAGTTTTAGACAGAGCCTCTGAAGGTTTCCTTCAGCGAGGCGATGCCCTTACCCACAACGTGAAGAACCACTCGATGTATTTTTCTGAGAAATACAGTTGCTGACGGTCTGTTTTCATCAGACTTCGGACCTACTGATTATTATGTGTTCTAAAATGTGAAATATGAGTTGAGGAGGCGTCATTTTTCCTCGACTATGGATAGCCCCCTCACCGTGACAAGTACATTAACATCATAGAATTATTAAACATTAAACAAAAAATATCTCGTACAAAGGCATCCATAAGCAAACTTTTCTTGGGGAAAATGAAATTCACTGATGCCGTCATCTGGTGGAATTCCATAATGATACAAAATAGAAGTAGTAACTTTTACGTATTTCCCCAGAAAAATATAATACACGGCCTGCTGTGACGATAATAGTGATCATCAGACCAGATGATGTCGATAATATCGCAACCAGTCGTGTATTATATTTTTCTGTGGAAATACATAAAAGTTACAACCTATATTTTGGGTCTTTTCTTGGGGCCTTGACTAGTATTCTTTCAATTATCTTCTCTTTTATACTTGAATTTATTAGAGTGCATAAGATACCTAACTTTAACTAGTTGACCAACTTTGAAAATTTTAATATTTTAATAATTTTAATATAAATAACAAGTGGATTACATATTGAAAGTGATATTAAAATTCGGCATCATTCAAGACAATTTTTCGGTTATTTTTCGGTTCACCTATTGTCTCCATTTGTCTCTCGTTGTCATCCAACTTCCAAAAAGTTGGATGATAAGCTTCAATTCAATTTATTAATGATTAGGTACCCATAACATAGCATAAGATATTCAATCATTTGAATAAATTAACATGGGTTGATACTAAATAAAAATCCTTTTTAGCACAATATTTCACCATTGTCAAAATATCTGAAAAAATATACTAAATGCTTTAGACCCCAGCTAACTTGGATGACAGTATATTTTTTGTACCTAGGTTTTACAATCACTATATATTACATGTATTTTCACACATCAGATATACTACAGAAATAGTTCTAGGAATTCAACGGTAAAAAATTCTACGCCTTTTCTTCCTTAAATCATAAATTTATTTTCCTATTTAGCCATGTGAAAAATATTTCTCAGGGTTCGATAATTCTAAAAGAACATTTCTTATTAGTATAACTACTCAATACCATTCAAATTACTTCTCAAAATATACGTCCAGCAGGTACTTAGAGAGTCATATTATATAAAACATGAAACGAGTGAAAAGAAAAATACTTTGCAGACACCGTACTAATACTTTAAACCCGATGCGCATCACATTCATGGAAGTGATGGAATCTAACTTATACTTTCGATTACTTAAATATTTTTTCGCAGAACCAGATCATGATAGCCTCACACCCATAAAATATACTCGTCCTCGGCTTTTGGAAATAAATATCCCTTAGACTGTTTAACGAATTTTAAAAAAACACTGCAGAATCCAGATTTCCAGCTACCTTTATCTCATTTGAGTTTGATAATTCCCCATTGTGAAAGAAGTAAAGACACGCAATTACTGCTTAAAGGTCAAGGACTTGATATATGTCGGGTACTGATGGGATTAATATATATCTTATGTCCTTACATGTTCACATAATCCACGTTTTTAGCTACCGGAATTATTTTAGCTATGTATCCTAGAATTACCTAAGTATCCCAGTATCTACTGGAGTAATTGTACATAAGTAAAGGTTTTCAATTCTGGCTGTCACAACCCCATTCAAACCATAATTCATTTTGCCGTGAGAGATGTTTTAAAAAGCTTAGGACTTAAACGAAGTGCGCCAAGGTATAAAGTCTCACTCACCTCAGGTGTATTAAGAGCATCGACGATTAGCCAAACGCTATACGTCACGAATCGGGAGTAAAATACCTACCCCCTCTAACCGGTTTTATTTACATGACAAATAAAAACGCTGAATAACAGAACATATAGCAGAGCACCGGAGTCAGATACGAGGCAGAAATTTGAGAAGGATTACACGAACACGGGATGAATCCTTATCGCCGCCCATCTAATTTCCTGTAAAAGCGACGCAACACGGCAGACCCCTTAATCTCTCTCTCTATCCAAAAAACAAACAAAAGAGAGACCCAAGTCGGGAGACTACCATAAAAAAAACTTTCCTTCTTTTTTTCATTTTTGTGCTCTCTTGCGGCGGCGACGCAGTGATCGATTGACCGCTTCAGCCAAAGGTCCAATTTTGGCACGTTTTAGGAGAAGGATTGGCAATGATGAACGAGGAAGGGACGTACCCACGGCACACACATAAAAGGGAGACGGGGTATGGCGGGAGGGAGGATGATGTTGAGAGAGAGAGAGAGAGAAGAGCGATGGGTGGAGATGGGATGACTATGTAACAGCCATTGCAGACTTTTTGACACTCGAGCCGTTTCGGATGGCCAAACATCGACGTCACTCTCCTGACGCCATAATGGCCGAGATCGAAATAATCCACATAATCTCACGGCCCGTTTATCCAATTAGTCTTTCTCTCCTTCCTCCCTCTCCCATTTCCTCTCCACTCGCCATCTCCCCCTTTCGCCTTTTTAGTCCTCCCTTACCAACTCCATATCCCACCCCCCCCCCTCTCTGCATTGCAAAAAAAATCAAGTGGTGCATAGTTTTGTTCCTCAACGTTCACGGGTGAAAGTATTGCCTTCTTTCCTCATCTTGCGTGAAAACATAGAGTGCTATTTATTTAGCCAATCTCTCCGCCCAAAGAGAACTGCATTCATGAACTACGTGCCGTCCTTTTCGCGAATTGGTACTTTCCATTATCAAGCCGGGATCATTAGGGAAATGTAACGTCGAAACGTATTTTTTTCTTCTGCTATCCAAATATTTTCCGAAAAATTTTAGACTAAACAATTAAGATACGCTAAACCAAACAAACTAGACTTTAAACAATTAAGATACACTAATTTATTTATGGTAGTATTTTTGTTTATTGTGTTCGTCGGCAGGTATGGTCATTTAGCACCTCTTTCAATCATTGAAAAAACCCTCTTATGGACAAACCTGGATGGGATTCGAATCAGCAAACTTTCGGTTAACCGGCGAGCACGCTAACCACTCGGCTAACCCGGCCGGATATATATATATATATATATATATATGTATGTATATGATGAACTAACACAGAACAATGAAACATAGACACAAATAAAAATAAAAGACGAAAAACTCGCGAGTATATATTGTATATATACACTCGCGGAAAACTCAGATATCGTTCAACATATATGAGTGTTCTATATGAGAGAGTGTTCTGTCTTTTATTTAAATTAACACTAATTAATACCATACAACACTGACATAGCAATAGATTTAGTCCACTTATATTGAAAATATTTTCTCTCTCTCTCTTCATTAAATAAATACCAAACAAGTAATTTTTGCTCTCCCTTAAATAAATGACTGATCACGAATAAATTTCTTTCATTCTTGGCATAGATCTTTCTCCTAAGGATGTTTAGAAATTGATCATTTCATAGAAACCATTCACCCTTAAGTTCTTGAGAAAAAAGCTTTCTAAACCATCTCTCTGTTTCCCATTTCAACATCAACTGACATAACAAACAGTCATTCTACCAACCCCAGAACCCCAGCCCTCAAATCCCCAATTAAATGCAGTGACCTTCATCTTGGAGAAGTATATCACAGCGCCGACCTATAGCAGACGAAGCCGTCCTTCGACATCAAGCACATATCCCGGGAGAATGGGATGAAATTCTTAGTTATCGTCTCTAATGTATATATTAACGTGCCTCTATGTAAACAGAGATCTTAAGAGCACCTAATGACCGCGTGTACTGGGATTGTATGTACATTCATATTTGAGAGCCCCAAGAGTTTGAAAATGTATATAGGGAGAATTCCTACTGGAGCTATGGTGAAGGTGGGGACAGTGAGGAACCGAACGAGTTAAGAGATAATGGCGGGGGGGAGGGGGAATGAGGAAAGTTTATTCTGTAGACTGGCGTTGAAGAATTGTAAGGGCTTTGTAGCTGGACTGGCTGTGGGGAGAGTAGATTTCACGGTCTTCCGATCCGCAACGATATATACACACATACACACAAGAGCACAAACATTTCCTCACACAAAACCATATCACTCACACCACACTGAGACATTCCCAGCATTTTTTTGCCAGTCCCTTCACAGAAAAATCTCTTTGGCAAAAACTTTTTCACGCCTTCCTCCCGTGCTACTTCGAAAATATAGACCAAGAGAATCCATGATATGTACCACTGAGTTAAGAAGAACCCGATGGATTAGACACACCAAAATGAATTGGATCAACATTTATCACGGGTAAAAGTGAGGGAAAAAATTAATGGAAGAAAGGAAGGTTCTTCCTCGCCTGGAGGAAGGTCAAGCGTATAAGTATAAGAAAGAAATTTGTGAAACAAAGGAGGAGTTACCCGGGATTACAAGAATTATCGCGGAAAAGGGACCTTTAAAATAACTTTGAACTGGAGAGTCGGTGATGGTGATCATTCATTGTGCACCACACATAAGCCAACCCTCAATGTTCCCCTTCGTAAAGGAAGCCGCGTTGACATGTTCTCAACCATTTTTTTCTACGTAATTGCTTCGAATCCCTTTTACTTATACTCTTAAATCGATGTTCATTCCAATGATCTACCCTAGTTACCCGTGATATTGCGCACATCACGAATGCTTTACCCAGCTTTCTCTTTATACATGTTATCCCTTTCTCCCTACTGATTCCGTTTTCAAAACTAACAATCTCTTTCTTTCCTCTTTCAACCCAGGAACTTACTTCTCTCTCAAGAGAGCTATATTCCCATTATAATTAGAAAAAAGAGGAAATCGTACATCAGTTTTTCAAAAGCTTGGTGCTTTTCACGATCTTCCCTTCCTATTTTTTTTTGGTAGAATAACATCACACTTAAGATAGATGACTCATTTTCCTTTTGTAAGCCAGAGCCATTTTTCTTTTTTACTCCATTCTGAAAAAAACGCACACCATGGATGCTATTCTGCTACACCTGGTCCTCGATGCTTTTTCCCATAAGAATATTTGCATTCCCCGGCCTATTTCCACCGAGGGAATTTCATTTCCTCGCGCTTTTTCATTTACACTCCAGCAAATAAAAATGAAAAAAGCGAAAATAAAATGTACTATACTTATTACGGCCCAACAAATGTTTTTGGTTCAAGTTCCTGTTTTTTTAAGCTTCTTAGATTCAAAACCTAATCGCCATATATAGCTTGCCTTCCAGTTAACTACTTTTGCTCCATATTGTTTCTTACTGAAGATATTTGCTCCTTCGGTGAGACCTTAAATCATTCGTTTTTTTACTCGTCGCTCTGAACCACCTGTGTAGAAATTTCTCCTATATAAAATTCTAAAAAAAATAATATAGCAGAAACTAAGACTTTTATGGGTTACGTGGGCATTACAGTCACTTTTCGCCTTCATTCCAAAATTTATTAAAGAAAATGTATAGTCCAATCAACTAAAATCTATAATTATAATAAAATTAATTTTCCGTCATATTATTCGAAATAAAATCTAATATATATTGATGATTCTTCGTGTTTTATTTACCTTTTTACAAAATAAAAAGAAGAAAATGTCAGTCAAAACTGTTTCCGGAGTTTAATTAATATTATAAAATTATTTCAATTAAATAATCATCAACAAAATATAAATTCCGAAGATTGAATCCTATTAACTCTCTTAATATCTTTGCACCTTCCAGTAATCTGATTCAACATATATTTTGCGAGAGGAAGAGGAGAGGGATAAGGCGTACGTAAAGCGGGGATTTGCAAAATCATGATAATACACACAAGTAAGATGGGCCGCGCGAGTGGTTGGGATGTGAATGGAATGGGAGTGATAACGGGTGGAAATGACGGATGACGCGATAGCATTTGCTAGGGTGGCAAAAGAAAAATAAGAGGTACGAAAATGTGGCGATCGATAGGGGGGGGGGGGGGATGATTCTCGACGATGGTGGAGGAGTCGATTCGCTGAAGCTGGAGATGACGGAGAGGTGATGAGAGAAGTAGGAGAAAATATTTCATCGAAAGCATTCCTATATTTAGCCTCTATGATTACCCAAAGGTGTTAAAAGTATTATTCAAATAACTACCTTCCTTTCAAAAGCGAGCTATTAAAGAATTCCTTCCTTTTGTGTGTGGTAGTTTAAACTGTACTGTAATGTCGGACTCAGGGAATTCTGCCGAAGTGGATTTTTAGATGACTATGCGAAATCTGGACAACCAGAGTACTTACATCAACAATTACAATTTAAATTTAATTGAATAATGGTAAAATACCTGTTGACCAACACTTTTCAGTCCTTTACAGCGGAATCAAACCGCAAATACGTATAACAGACCCTTCAATAGGATGCTTAAGGGAGCATAAAATTTCTTAGCTAGAGTTCAACCGCACTGAAATGGTCCTGCGCGAAAATTTCTGCGCACCCCCTCTCTTCCTCGACTACCCCCACTCCGGGCTCTTTCCTTCCCCTACCATCGTCACGTCATCATAGTTGCCAGCTCTTGCCGTTTCGGTTCTCTCTCTCGGTTTTGCGCGCTTACGTTCGTTTGTTAACATAGGGAGTTATAAGTACATTTCCGTATTAAGCATGTTAATAAAGAAGTTAATTAATATGCTATATTAATTATCCTCTTCCGGTTTGAGGATAACTGGCAACAATGGAGGAGAGGTATACAACCTCCTAGGTAGTCGTGGCTCCAGCCACCGTTCACCGAGGAGGACCATTTCTAATGTGGCCGGACTATAGATGTAGTAAAAGGATTAAGTAGTTCATTTGCGAAAATGGAATGGAACCTTAAGGATGTCGAATTTCATGATGAAATAAGTGCCTTGTTTAATACTGGCTTCAGAAAAAAAATCATGTAAAATATCATGAATGAGTGAATCATCATCATCTCCCACTTACTAACTGTATTTATTATGCTCAGGGACAATACCCATTAGCAAATAACATTTTATGAAGTATATTCCTTATTTATCGCTTTTTACACATCAATAACTACAAACACAGTTAATGCAATAGAAAATAATAAATTTTAGTATTCAATTCATTTTCGGGGATAGATAAATTAGCTATAGCCGTTTCAATCAAATTTCATGCATTAGGATAGAAGAGAATAAAGAAATTATCGGCTCCCTCTAACTTTTCCATACAAGTTAAAAGTTCCACTCTTGCACAGATAGCATACTTTTATGTTATCTGTCGGTAAATTTTATGTGTTTATTCATAGTGTCGATAAAGCGAGACCAAATTGTGTAAATAAACAAAATTTAATTTCGATAATAAAATAATATTTTTCGATATTTTTTCAAAGAGTATAGGCGTCAATGAGGCATTAAATCTCAAATATTGCTACCAAATGTACATTTACTATATTTTAATCCAATCTGCTAGCAGATTGCAAACACCCATTAGCTATATTCACTCGGACCCCATAGATATGTTACTGTTCACGACGAAATTACTGGGGATACTGGATACATAACACTGTTGAAATAATTTATGAATTAATTAAATCTATAATATTTTCATCTAAAATGGTTCATTGCTTCATTAAAAAGTATAATAAATTAAAAATAATGCTCCATTTACATCTTTTAGATTGCATTACACCGAAAAGGTTATTTTTTCTTTGGATTAATCTAAAAGAGAATTTTTTAATATTACTGTATATGTTGTATATTCCATACTTATAGTAAAAACGAAATGATCTAAAATGAACATTATCTATATTTTACTGCCAGAACTATAGCTGCCCTGAACCCCTTTTCGAGGTTCGCAGAACTATTCGATGATGTTTAAAAAATATTATGTGATACTTTCAAGTTTGGACAGCAGTTTCATTCACGTGCAGCTTCTTAATCACAGCTTTCCACCTTTAGTCTATAAGTGCTTTCGAATTTATCACTTGTGAACACGTCGATATCAAATAAATAAAAATGATATACTTCCTACATGTGAAATTTAAATGCATTATGCGCCAAGTGTAAAAAGAGCGTACAATATTTTGTCTGTTCTCCAATATTCCATTCACTAAAAACCGCCGATGTCAAAAACAAAATATGTCAAAGGATTCAAAGAACTGTCACGTATGGAGTCATTAAACGTTAATATTTTCGGTGATAAGTTTTTTTAGTCCGAATTTAAGTATTAGGCAAATTTATCCATAAACTGGGTTAATTAATGTTTTTTAATTATGTGGATTTAATGAAATTAGTCAAGTCCTATCTGCTTGTCTGTGACTGCGTAAGTGAGTAGTTAATTCCCACTACAGCGTTGGATAATACTGAATGAATGACGCAAAATTTTGCATAAAATGAATTTTATAAATGGTCCCATAATTTCAGTCTAAATACGTTTATACCGATGAATGACGAGTTCTAAAAATAGACTTATGCATTTAAAATTATATTTTACTTTTAGGTGACGTAATCCACACCTAGATGAAAGTTCCAGATGTTATTTCAACATTTATTTATTTATTTTCAATTTCCCACAAACAGCACTAATAAGCCAATTACAGGGGGAACTATAACAGTTTTTTAATAACAAGGACGAAACACACAACCAGGTGGAGAGGATGACTGAAAAATCCAGCTAGTTGGGATTCGAACCCGCGACCTCCAGGTTGGCAGTTGAGGACGTTCCCCCGCCGCCACCGAGGCCGGAAATATGGATTATACAAGTATTAAATCAATTATCATTTACGCTTATGGCTAATAATTCAATTTCTCCTGATAAATAAGTTGTAAAAATGGTACCACATGACCGACACTAATATCAATCATCGAATTTAAGCTAAGCTACAGATGGCTTCCATGGAATAAAATATAGCTCTCGGTAGAATTAAATAATCTTGATCGTAACCACCAATCTACAGTCAAGGTATACCTATTGTGTCAACAGAGTAGTAAAAAAATCATATAAAATGTTGACGTCGAGAAATCAAATGTTTGCTCAAATTTAAGTACTTTTTTGATTTACGTGAGCAATTATGACAATAATCTATGCATCTTAGACGTCGCTTATATGGTAACTATCTCTCCGACGCCGGATCTGAATTCCACTTTAAGCTAATCCTTTCACTTTGGACTCAGGCACGAACTGATGATCGAGGGACACATTGATTTTTCCTCCCGAGAACATTTATTTCGCTCAAAAGGTGGAATCCCCAAATTACTTTGTTGGATCTCCTGCAACTGTGGGATGCTATGAATGTCTATTTTCGTCGGTTGATATTTTATAGCTGTTCGGTCTTACAGCTCTTAGAGGTGGCGATTTGCTCATCTTCTTGCCTCACCAATAAACACGTACTTGCCAAACTCAGCTATTGCACAGCAAATACTACTATAAGCATTATTTACTAGTTTTAATTTAGACAGTAGTTTTTACAGTCGAAATCAATCAAAATATTTTCCGTAGTAATAGTGGTGTTGTCCTCTGAAACATTCTCTTGTTTTAAGACACGATATAACTTCTGTTAATGTCAATTAAATTTGTTCAAATTATATAGAAAATATGATCTCCTGATAATTTTCCAATATTTTCCTTGGGTCATCTTTTTTGCTAGTGACTTCTGAAGAGCATTAAACAATAAATAAATATATATACTTCCAAGGATATAATGAAAGAAGCGTGGAAGAAAAGAAAGGAGTCATATGCTTTGCGTTTTCTAACAGGGCCTATAAGTAACTAATAATAATAATATATATATATATTACATCCATTACCTGAAATAAATTTTTTTTTAATCAATCAATATAGTACTGATTTATAAGCGGGAAAAGAACCTAAATAAACCTTAATGAGGAATCACACTGCAATTATACCAGTTAATAAGCTTTTAATAAAAATTCTTAAAAAATTCTTAAGAAAACTTCTTAAAAAAGGCCCCTGCTTTCGACACACCCAAAAATACATACTACAACATCCACTTTCAGTTGAAATGGTTCTAAGGAATTCATGACCTTTTTTGAGATCAAGAATCAGGAAATATTAGAATAGTTAACGCAATTTTGAAATTTAAAAATACGAATGAACCGAAGTGATAAAAAGTATCATCGGGAATAAACTTTAAATCCTCAAAGGACAGGTCACACAGGATTCAAATATCCTTCTTCTTTCTGTGTCCTTGTATCTATTCAATCAGTCACATTATCTTTTTTCTATAAATCGCAAAATAAAATAAAGTTTAACGACAAATAAATTAATAAAACAAAACAGATGTAATACTAGTTCTACGAAAACCTTGTAAAATATTCGAGATAAATGCTTAAAAAAGTAAAAACCGTAATGTTTTGGAATCAATTATTCTACCAATATTAATTATCAATATATTCTACCTATTATTAGATTTAAAATTATTTTTAACTTTGGTGAAGAATATGCAGGCTTGATTAAACGATATAACCCTTTTGCCACGAGCTAAATCCCTTTAAATATTAATACATTTTCTAAAATATTTACATTGCAAAAAAAGACATTAAAAAGACATTTAAAACACTTTCATTTCAGGGAAATAATATCTATGAGCAAAGTTGCTTAATTTACAAACCAAACGTAACATGAAAGAAGTCCCCTTAAAATCATCTCCATGATAAAGCACTAAATTTACAGAATTACGGGTAAATACTTTATGCAAATTGAAGGAATTGTATGAGTAAACTCATAATAAGATTGATGCTGTCCGAAAATCAAGACTAACTTTTACAATGAAATAAATGTTGAACATATCAGAAGGAAAAAATGAAGCGCTAATTTGAAGCTATGACGGAAAAAAGATTCTTGAAAAATTGCAATCAAGGCCCTTGAATGCAGACAGATAGATAGTCCAATGCGACGTAACCTCGAGAGACCCAAATCAAAGGCAAACATGCAATTGTTGCTATATGCTCGTACGTGAATGAAATGACATAAAAGGTTGAAAGAGAGGAAAGTTACAACCTGAACTTCTAATCAAGATGGAAAGAGGCACATGTGAAAAAGTGAGAGGCAAGCTGGGCAAAAATCGGCACTGAACGGGATTGAATTCGAAAGAAACAAGGGGGAGGACACAGATTTTGGAAACGCCACGAATGCACAAAACTTCCTTTCCCTGAAAGTTATTGTCTCAGGCTAAACTTTATGGAATTTGCTCAGCATATGGGAGTAAGAGGAACACTTGGTAATTCCACACAAATTTAATTTTAAAAACATGACCCGGGTTTCGACAGGGCTGTCATCATCAAGAGACATGATGATGACA
>WURS02009275.1:0-12436 GCA_011762765.2 Rhinocypha anisoptera | reverse complement strand
ACAACAAAGTCTTGTTAATGTACAAGACGACAATATTATAATATTGTCGTCGTGTACATTAGCAAGACTTTGTTGTCACAATGTTTTCCAAAGTTCTGTGGAACTTTTTGAATGGAAAATTTGTGATTTCCCTGTTTGTGAATGCCAAATCCTGTGCTCCTGAAATAATGGTTCGCCTAGTGAAGTATGAAAATTTATGTTTAAACCAATCGCGTGCCACCGCGGAAAAGTCACGTGGTATCAATGATTTGGGGCTTTCTCTCCACTGCGCAGCCAGCTTCCTCGCAGCTCTACCCATTATAATTCTGGGGTGCAATTATAATTTCCGTAGTGTAATGTGCCATCGAAGTTAATTCGGATTTTAAAAAAACTACATATTTTTTCCCATTCTTAATCATCATGTATCAATAAACTCCTATTTCCTTCATGTACAGTGAAATGTAAAGGCCATTTTATTCCTATTCGGTGCGTCGGTCAAATATTTATATATATACATATATTAATTTATATCAATTCCTCTACATAAATATTTATAAAGGAAGTAAGGCTCTCGAGAAGACTATGGACTTTAATTGTGGGTTCATGGATTAGCTTTGGAATTTATTTCTTCGTCAAAACATCTACGCTCTTAAGGAATATATTTTTTTTATTTCATTGAAAATTTGAGAGTACCAATATGTTTTGAATTCATACTTAGTCTACATTCTAACTCTTCAAACATTTCCCGCGAATACTTTACTTGCAATTTTCTATCACAATGAGAAGAAATTTTTCCTATTTATGTCTAGGGATATGTAAATGGAGTTGTCATTAAAAGCAAATTGATGGTCGCAACATATGCCGTAGATTAAGCAGTTAATGGCAGATTGAACAACAAATACAGGAAATAATGGACAATACCTAAAGAGTGGGAAGATATCTCGGAATGAAAAATAAAAATTTACCGAATGCCAAAAATAATAAAGCCATCAAAACAGAAAGGAAAAGTAATGATGACAAGGGTTGGAAATATTGATATAAATGCTTATAGATCTTATTTTATTACATGTAACTATAACCAATGAAATAAAAAAAATAAAATGAAAGGATTGAGAGCATAATGGTACAAAATAAAAGAAGAACTTTTATTGACGTGAATATAATCTCTAAAGTGAAATAATTACAAAATGAATAAAATTGGGCTAAAAAATGTATTATTTCTTGTGTGGCATTGTTATAGCAGAGGAGAGGACAATTATGAAGAAAGAAATCTCTTTCAAATGTAATTGATTCTTTATTCTATTTCAATTTACCGCCGTGGACGTTCATTTACCTGCATTAAAGCTTTCAGGTGAGAAATATATATATATATATATTCCTACCTTCATGAATTATTCATTATGTATGTCCATGTTTGCGAGTGTGTGTGTGTGTGTGCGTGAGTGCGGGTGTTTCAAGAAGGTACTGGCGTATTGTTCCTTACTTTCCTGGTGGCCCTGTTTAAGTACACGTGTAGAGTTAGTTAAAGAACCCCAGTGTATTGTAGCACACTGTTTTGGACTCAGAAATAATAAGTTACGAGGTTCATTTTCGTTTTTATTTGTTAATTTGTGAAGCAATGGTAACCGTACGCCTGACATTCTCCCGCGTGCATTAGGTGGTCATGTTATTAAAGTAGTATAATTGTAGAGCTATCTTACATAAGGAGAGATGGAGTAGAAATAACAATTAAATTAGTATAATTTCTTTGTGTAGGTATTTCAAGAGACCATTGGCATAAACGGAGGGCCACCGGAGGAAAGAGGAAACCTCTTCGTAAGAAGAGGAAGTTCGAGTTAGGAAGGCCTGCCGCAAACACAAAGGTATTGTTTCTAATCCTGCTATAATTTTTATTGCTTGTATTGTGATGAAGTTGCTTTTAAGCGAAACCTGAAAACTATGAAGGTTAAATACCTCTAACGTGCTGAGTTGATTTTTTATTGAAGGCTATAGTTTATATGTGTGTGGTAATTTATGTAGACCTGCTCGTACATTTCAGCTTGGCCCTAAACGCATACACACTGTTAGGACACGTGGTGGTAACAAGAAATACCGTGCTTTGCGTCTTGATCAAGGGAATTTCTCTTGGGGGTCAGAATGTAAGTATATTTTGTTTTGTGAACCCCTCCTATCCTTCACCATTTAAATGTGAGCATTCCTTCTTGAATCGTGTATTACATCTCTTGGTTTTTTCAGTCAAATGATGATCTTAACCTTACCTACTCTGATTTTCTTGAGGAAAAATATATTCTGATTGGTACAGTAACGTATGACCATCTGTTTCTTAAGTTTTGACTAGTCTTGTTCTGACATTGCTTATTTTTGTTTCAGGCTGTACCAGGAAAACTCGTATTATTGATGTCGTTTACAATGCATCAAACAATGAATTAGTGCGTACGAAGACACTAGTAAAGAATGCGATTGTCATAGTAGATGCTACACCATTCCGACAGTGGTATGAGTCGCACTACATTTTACCTCTTGGGAGAAAGAAGGGCGCAAAATTGGTAAGTTACCTCTATCAATCGCAGATAAAGTGACACTGACAGCATGTTAAATGTTACCGAAATTCTTAGAGATATTGCTTTTACTACTTCAGTTTGGTGCTCAACTTTTGACATGGGAGAAACGCATGTAATTCATGCATTGATGTAATTTTAAAGTATATTTATATTCGATTACCTGAGCCCATCAAATAAAGTCTTTCTAAAACTTGAAATTAAATGGTGAATAACTATGTTAATAGTTGGCCTTCTGTGTGTTATAAATGGTATGGCAATACACAATATGATGATCTAAATTGTGTGTCATATGATCATTGTGATTATGACTGGCCACTGATGTTATTGCTTTAAGATCCAATTACTTTAAATATGTACTCCCTTCGAAGAGTGATTTGAGATGTTTGTACTTGCAGACAGAGGCTGAGGAAGCTGTGCTTAATAAGAAGCGCTCCAAGAAGGTAGAAAAGAAGTACAAGACAAGACAGCGACTTGCGAAGTTGGAGCCAGCACTTGAGGAGCAGTTCCAAACAGCCAGGATCCTTGGTATGTGCACCTCCCCAGGGAGGAAGGGGATTTTTTATTTACAGTGATGAATAATTAAGTGCGAGGTTATTAAAATAAGGTTTGCTCGTTTTGATTAGACCTTTTAGCCAATGAAGTGCAAGTCATAGTTACTCTGAGTTTGATTTGGTTAGGTGGTGAGAGGTTTTTCTTTCACTGCCTGTACTAATTACAACTTTATCATTTCAGCATGTGTCTCCAGTCATCCTGGCCAGTGTGGGCGTGCTAATGGTTACATCTTGGAAGGGAAGGAGTTAAGAATTTTATATGAGAAAGATATAAGCCAAGAAGGGAAAATGGGCTGCTTTTGGTTGTACAATGTAAAAGTGAATGCGTGCTTATTATTAAATATTTAAACACGCTGATGACTAATTTTTATTTCTATCTTTGATTATCATGAGCATAGATCTTTATGCAGATTATTAGTTTTACTGTAAACCATGGAATTGACTTAAATATGTTACAAAAATTTGTGGGTATGATTTTTGTTGATATATTTTCACATCACTCCATATTTTTATCAAAGGATATAAGTATTAAATTTGGCGTGTACTGTTTTTCTAATTTAATGAGGGTGAAATTTTCTATTATGCCATGCCCATAGCTAAATGATTTTTCAACTGCATATAAGGAGGCATTGGTCATTTTTATTTCTGCATACCTTTGTTGGTTGGCACATCTAGGGGCACCTGATATGGAAAATGGTATCTTCCAGAATAATTGGTTCATGAGAAGAAATTATAACATTTTCTAATTTTTTTCTCACATGATGCTTGAATAGTGTGTGCATGGCAGCCAATTTTTATATGTAAAATTTTCAGATCTCTCACTGAAGATTAAAAACACAAATGTTCTCATCACTTCATCATTCTTGAAAAATCTAGGCGAGTCGCAGATATACTCTATAAATGAGCTCAAGATAATTGTCTCATCATTAACACTAATAAATGTAAGATAATGCACTCTTCAACCCTCAGTAAACCTATTGAAAGTCTGTTGGTGAAGATCAATCAGAGGTCCATAGAGCAAGTGCCTACATTACACTTTTTGGGTTTGAGTTTGAACTCAAATGTTTCCTGGGTTCAGCACACCTACCAGCTTAGTAACAAACTTAGCTCCACCTGTTTCCTTTTAAGACAGCAGCTCAGGGGTACAGTAAGTAGAGAGAAACTTTTAAGTCTTTACTATGGAGAGTTCTATTCCCATATCCTTTATGGTATCATTTTCTGGGGTTCTTCCCATCACTCAAAAAATATTTTCCTCCTACAGAAAAAAGCCATCAGAATCATTGAACAGAAACCTCTCACCCTTGTAGACCCTTATTTAAAGAGCTGAATATTTGACCAATCCCCTGTATATACATAATGGTAGCTGTTTTGAATATCAGATCCAACATTAGCACTTTCGTCCTCAACAGTGACCATCATTGACATAACACAAGAGGAAAGCAGAATTGGACAAACTTAAAAAGTTATGTCCTAGTGAAATGGGTGTACGACTCTACAACAAACTTCCCACTGAAATAAAATACTGTAAAACTCAATACTTTTAAACAAAAATTAGAAAGGTTTCTTCTGAACGATTTTATTCTGTGGACTACCTTAACATACACAGTGGGTTATAAAACTTTCACGATGCACTTCACTTAATATGAACATCCTTTTTTAGTGACTGTGCCTTGTTTGTGGTCTTCTACTTTTGTGTATTTTATTGTACTTACAATTTGATTTTTATATTCCATGAGAATGTATGTATATACTTACAATTCTGTGTAATTCTGACATTCCTTATATAAAGTATAGACTGTACTGTATCTTAATCAATTGGGCAAATATTATTATTTTTATCATACCAATGTGACAAAGAGGTAATTTTGAAATGTATTAAAAGTGCAACACTAAGTACACACTTAAAAATTGGTAGGGAAATGAGGCATAAATTGTATTTTCTGTCGGGATCCACAGCTGGTGACTACCGGTGGTTCTCCAAGCAGTCTCGTGCAAACAATTGCAGCTTCTAGGATGGAGGAGGGGTGTTTAGGCATCTTTTGACAGAATGGCATTGGCCAATTGCACAAAAATATAAGGTATATTATGTTCTTGATCAAGGAATTTTTTTCAAATGTAAGAATTTTCTTTCATTTCAATTACCTTTTCATTGAAACCTGAGAAATGTTCACAACAGTACTACAAAGCCCAAGATGCTAATAGGAATTCCTAAGGCCATACTCCTAATTTAATATATATTAACGATTTTAAGCCAAGGATCTATGAAAATGGATACAGCACTTTCTGGGGAATGCAATTTGAGATTACAGAAGCATTTTGTTCTAATTTTTTGTTTCTACATTAATTTACCAGAGAAATATAAAATGTAAGTCTAAGTGGGTAAAAGCCACACTTTTTTATTCTTAGCAGGAAAGAATGACAGAGATGTGGATGTATTCACTTTTCAACATAAATGCTTCAGTAGCCTCCAGGTAAATCATGTTAGTTTCACTTCAAATTGACAATATTTTGACCCTAAAAGTTTATTATATCAGAGGTAATAAAATGAAATGGCCACTTCCTGCTTGTAATACCAGAATATTATTTATACCATGTTTATGCCTAGGTATTTATGAGCTACTTTTGAAAAAGTTACAAAACTATTAATGGCATAATTTGTTGCTCGATTAATTGATTAGGTATCCCTGAAACAACATTAGCATCAATGTTTGTGTGTATTGCTCCTCTTTTGACACAAATTATGCAATCTCACTGTTGCCAATATTTTATGAAATGGTTTCAGCCATAACTAGGTGGAATTTTTCCATTGCACCGAATTAAAAAACAACACAAATTTCTAGGATTTCATGAGATGACGACCGCGGAAGCCTTGTCTCCCCCGTTGCCAGGCACAACACTCGCCCCAGTGGTGCGAGTCCCCTAGGTGCCAGGATTCATTTTCCTCATCATGATCTTGGAAATATATAATTGAGGTGGCCTTTCCAATTCCTGCCTCAGTAGTGTTTTTAACGTGACACCATCACTTAAATGGCCGTCCCTCTGGGAGTCCGACGCCTTGCAGCCGTCTCCCTTGGAGCGAAGACTGCGTGGACATTTCGTCTGGCTCCTACCAATTGGTTATCCTTGTCTCTAATCAAAATTCTTCTATCAGTTAACTTTTTGTGTTTATTACCAATGTCTTATTCACCACTATGGCTACTCCTTGCCGACATTCCTACTCTCTACTAAGTTCTAACGTTCTAAGAGAGAGTTGCTAATACAGATCTTCAAAGGAAGACGAAAGGTATAAAATGACGTAAGTTTTGGACTAGCCTATTAAGTCAGTCAGATAGAAAATGCACAATTTGATAACTCTTATGATAGATGCCATATAGCAATGTCATATAGCAATTACTTTTGCATTTATACAGAAAAAACAAAATTTTATCATTTAATATTTTACTGATTATATTTCCCGCGGTTCAAATAGGAGTAAATTAGTATAAGGAACATTGTCATTTTTCTGCCATTTAATAATCTGCTCATTTCTCCAAGGGAATGGAACTTCAATTATTAATTAAATTTACACTATATATTTTGTTACATACAAAGTATTTATAATGCAAAAACGGGATTCCAAACTTTATTTTGTTACATACGTTTGCGGGGCCAAAAATTTAGGAAACTTTTCCCTGGTAATATTTTTGTCATAAATTGTTGTCACAAATTAAAAATCTTAGGAAACCGAAACTATATGCATACAAACTGCCGATGAATAAATCCGACGATTTTAAGCATTTGAAAACATTACGACGTAAAACACACTTCCGGTTGTCCAACGAGCCTTTTCATTTTATGCGACCCAGCATGCCACCGGTTTCCTCCTTCATGTGACATCAAGATGGGTAAGTAAGTTGCATGGACGTAAGTGAATCGGCAATCATCCGTCGTTATTTATGCAGTTGTGACGAAGTACTGTTATATTTATATTTTTGATATTATCAAATATATTTTTTGGTTTGGTGTGAATCAATTCTAACTGTAATATGCCAGTAAGGCGAATTAACTTTTCCTCCGGTGGCCCTGTTTAAGTACACGTGTAGAGTTAGTTAAAGAACCCCAGTGTATTGTAGCACACTGTTTTGGACTCAGAAATAATAAGTTACGAGGTTCATTTTCGTTTTTATTTGTTAATTTGTGAAGCAATGGTAACCGTACGCCTGACATTCTCCCGCGTGCATTAGGTGGTCATGTTATTAAAGTAGTATAATTGTAGAGCTATCTTACATAAGGAGAGATGGAGTAGAAATAACAATTAAATTAGTATAATTTCTTTGTGTAGGTATTTCAAGAGACCATTGGCATAAACGGAGGGCCACCGGAGGAAAGAGGAAACCTCTTCGTAAGAAGAGGAAGTTCGAGTTAGGAAGGCCTGCCGCAAACACAAAGGTATTGTTTCTAATCCTGCTATAATTTTTATTGCTTGTATTGTGATGAAGTTGCTTTTAAGCGAAACCTGAAAACTATGAAGGTTAAATACCTCTAACGTGCTGAGTTGATTTTTTATTGAAGGCTATAGTTTATATGTGTGTGGTAATTTATGTAGACCTGCTCGTACATTTCAGCTTGGCCCTAAACGCATACACACTGTTAGGACACGTGGTGGTAACAAGAAATACCGTGCTTTGCGTCTTGATCAAGGGAATTTCTCTTGGGGGTCAGAATGTAAGTATATTTTGTTTTGTGAACCCCTCCTATCCTTCACCATTTAAATGTGAGCATTCCTTCTTGAATCGTGTATTACATCTCTTGGTTTTTTCAGTCAAATGATGATCTTAACCTTACCTACTCTGATTTTCTTGAGGAAAAATATATTCTGATTGGTACAGTAACGTATGACCATCTGTTTCTTAAGTTTTGACTAGTCTTGTTCTGACATTGCTTATTTTTGTTTCAGGCTGTACCAGGAAAACTCGTATTATTGATGTCGTTTACAATGCATCAAACAATGAATTAGTGCGTACGAAGACACTAGTAAAGAATGCGATTGTCATAGTAGATGCTACACCATTCCGACAGTGGTATGAGTCGCACTACATTTTACCTCTTGGGAGAAAGAAGGGCGCAAAATTGGTAAGTTACCTCTATCAATCGCAGATAAAGTGACACTGACAGCATGTTAAATGTTACCGAAATTCTTAGAGATATTGCTTTTACTACTTCAGTTTGGTGCTCAACTTTTGACATGGGAGAAACGCATGTAATTCATGCATTGATGTAATTTTAAAGTATATTTATATTCGATTACCTGAGCCCATCAAATAAAGTCTTTCTAAAACTTGAAATTAAATGGTGAATAACTATGTTAATAGTTGGCCTTCTGTGTGTTATAAATGGTATGGCAATACACAATATGATGATCTAAATTGTGTGTCATATGATCATTGTGATTATGACTGGCCACTGATGTTATTGCTTTAAGATCCAATTACTTTAAATATGTACTCCCTTCGAAGAGTGATTTGAGATGTTTGTACTTGCAGACAGAGGCTGAGGAAGCTGTGCTTAATAAGAAGCGCTCCAAGAAGGTAGAAAAGAAGTACAAGACAAGACAGCGACTTGCGAAGTTGGAGCCAGCACTTGAGGAGCAGTTCCAAACAGCCAGGATCCTTGGTATGTGCACCTCCCCAGGGAGGAAGGGGATTTTTTATTTACAGTGATGAATAATTAAGTGCGAGGTTATTAAAATAAGGTTTGCTCGTTTTGAATAGACCTTTTTATCCAATGAAGTGCAAGTCATAGTTACTCTGAGTTTGATTTTGTTAGGTGGTGAGAGGTTTTTCTTTTACTGCCAGTACTAATTACAACTTTATCATTTCAGCATGTGTCTCCAGTCGTCCTGGCCAGTGTGGGCGTGCTGATGGTTACATCTTGGAAGGGAAGGAGTTAGAATTTTATATGAGAAAGATAAAAGCCAAGAAGGGAAAATGAGCTGCTTTTGGTTGTACAATGTAAAAGTGAATGCGTGCTTATTATTAAATATTTAAACACGCTGATGGCTAATTTTTATTTCTATCTTTGATTATCATGAGCATAGATATTTATGCAGATTATTAGTTTTACTGTAAACCATGGAATTGACTTTAATATGTTACAAACATTTGTGGGCATCATTTTTGTTGATATATTTTCATGTCACTCCCAAATGAAAAAACAACATACTGCAGAAGTCATGACGAAATGGGTCATACTTTTTATCCGAAGATATATGTATTAAATTCTGAGTGTACTGTTTTCCTAATTTAATGAGGGTGAAACTTTTAGTTATACCAAGTCGATTCTTATGTATATTTGAGGTTTTTTTTGTGCTTGGGTAAGCTTTTTAAACTTCATGTATGCATTGTTGAATTATTTGTTTTTTACCGGTCTTCGGGTTAACATGTATGAAGAGTAATCATCGTTTGAAATACTGATTGTAATTTTCTAGGCATCTCTCGAATCCCACCTCCATTGTCCTTTTGTTTCTAAATATTCAGTTCAGGGATCATTGTCATTTAAAGGTTCACATTATCATCATATGATCTAATCTTTCAGGTGATCATGTTTAACTGCCTTTGCAGATTTGATCTTTACTAATGAAACAAATTTGGTGATGGAAAGTTGCTTCATTTGTAATTTTGGTTCTTGCTTATATTCTGGCTTCTATTTTTCCAAGATGTGTGTACGATTTATCACATTTTAATATCTAGAAATTTTCTTAGGTTAGTCGTCATATGAGATTGAAGGAAGAAACCTGTTGCCAATGTATTTTATGACAAATTAAGAACACTGGGTATCCTTCCACATCTTTAATTACAGTAGGTTTATGTAAGTACCTTAAATAAGGTTGTGGAAAGGTACCCAGTGGTCCTCATTTGTCGAGGCGAATTTCCATGTATTAAAGCCTGAGACAGAGTTTGAGTATTTTATATTGGCTACCAGGTGGTTGCATGCTGTTCACATTTCCACCATTGTAAATCTTTATTGTATGAATGAGCAACCAGTGCAAAAATTGTTTTGGATGAATTTATTACTGAATTTTTTATTATATTGGTAAATTATACTACTTTTTAACTTTAATACTATTACTTAATTAACTTTGACAAAGGTACTTTTGTGGATGCAGTTTTGCTGTGAACTCCTTACGTGTTACAACTTTGTTGTAACACACGAGAAATTTAGCTACCCCACTCTGCTGCTTGTATGGTCATTAACTATCCTGTCCCATAAGGGAAAGTCAGTAATAAATACATCCAGTACATAAACATTTTAGCAATGGTTGCTTGTTGATGCAATAAAGATGAACTTTAAAATGGTGTAAACTTATATTGCAGTACCCGGGCTATATCTTATAACATACGAAAGTATCGAAATAAGATTTTATTTTGTATGAATTATGCCAAGATTGGGCAGTTTTATTGGAACAGCTTAAACGCAATAATTTTGGTCTGATAGTGTTTTACAGTACGCATTTCCTTGGGTTTCTATTTTCAACGCCTTAATTTTTGCTTGAATAACTTTAGGTCTATATTCATCTAATTATTCAAGATATTTTATAATTCCTAAGCATTGTCATCTGCAGATTTTATTATACTCGCAGCTGTATTTATTCACCCCTTTTGACTTTCTTCCGACATTCTGCTACCATATCCTTTGAGTTTTTGGAGACTGGATGTTGCTTGCAATTCTTTTACAAAAGAATGTTATATATTTGTCCTTTTTCCTAGAAAAATCTTTAAGAAGTTATTGATTTGTTGCCACTTTTTGCATTTTTACAATATTTATAACAACTTCTACTTCCCAGTTCATAATACTTTTGCTCATATTATCATCTACATCCACTTTCTTATTGCTGTATTAAGCTTTTTAAATTTATCCATTATGAGATGATTAGTAATGTTCCACAGGTTTATTAGCTAACTGCAACCAGGGGAGCAATCCCAGGGGAGTTTTATCGCATGCATTTCTGAATGTATATCACACTTTTCGGTATTCTTGAGCAATCACAACCTGTTCGTAGGTGATAATTTTCCTGCGCTCCACATTTCTCGTGACTCTGATCATGGACTTCTACAGAGTAAGCAGTGAATGGATAATAAGTATGTTAGTTGCTGAATGTATGTTGGAAGCAACCCAACAAAGACTAAAGCAAGATACTACTATGCATAATTATGTCCCTTAACATTCATTATATAACCATTAGTATGGTGCATTCGTTAGGTGGAAGAAGGGACTATTTCTCTTAACCTTGCCCCAGTAAAGACCCTTTACTTTTATTCATTAATTTTCCTAAGAATGTGTTGATGATGCCATAAATTTGTTTGGGATTTATTTACTATAAGTTTTTTAAATTAAAAATATTTACTTTATATTTAACCTTGAAGAAGCCTAAAAGATGTTACTGCAGTATGGCAGAAAATATTCAAAAGTAGGATGAAGTCTCCTCATAGTCTTTAAGAATTGGCAGCTGTTTGCAATGAGTTTGTATGCTATATATTTACATCAATGCATTTGTTCAAAGTACTTTAAGTATAGGTACCAAAACACCAACATTTATGTTAGAAAGCTTGTTTAATTAGGTGATAAATCGGCCAAACCATCCTAAGATGAAATAAAGTCCATAAGTTCTTTCAACAAGAGATTTGTGTTCTTAAGTTTGGTCTTGTGGAAACTTTATCATTTTCCATTGTAATCTAAATTAATGTATGCAGTTCATTTGGGAGACTGTATGTTTAGAGAGTTAAATGTTCTACCTGCCCCTGGATAAATGTATATCAGAACAGTATATTTATAACGTAAATATTCAGCTGTATTTGGAACAATAGAGCCTTAAACTTTAGAAAGGGAAGTAGAGGAGGATAGCTTAGGCCCAGAAATATTAGATAGTGAGATTGAAAGGGACATGAAGAGGAATAAGGCAGTGGGAGTGGATAATATACTACTAGACTTACTCAAGGGTTCAGGAAAAGTAGGAAGGAAGAAGTTTTATGAGCTAATTAGAGTAATTTACGATGAGCAAATTAGGCCGGAAGATTTTGTTTTTAATTCCAATAGCAAAGAAAAAGAAACCAGCTGAGTGTGAGGACTATAGGGCAATTAGTTTGATCTCTCATGCAGCGAAGGTAGTTCTAAGAATAATCAGTAAAAGACTGGAGAGCAGGGCAGAAGAATACCTGGGTGAAGATCAGTTTGGTTTTAGAAGAGGCAGAGGGACTCTTGATGCGATAGCTGTAATGAGGACTGATAGAATGAAATATAGAATATAATCAGGATGTTTTTGCCTGTTTTGTAGACTTTGAAAAAGCATTCGATAAAGTAGAGTGGCCT
>WURS02009264.1:0-12436 GCA_011762765.2 Rhinocypha anisoptera | reverse complement strand
AAAATTTTTTTAAACCGAGCAAGATTGAGGGGGGGGGGGGTTTTTGTGGTTTTTTTTTTTTTTTCCCCCCTCTCATGGGGGGGGGGGGGGGGGGGGGGGGGGGGGAATGAATACACTCCAGCATTGGGTGATGTATTTTCGTATTTGGTCGAGGTGAATTACCTCAAAAAATCCAAAACTCAAAATTGACACTAGAGATTGAAATAACAGTACTTTTCATTATGCGGGATTCATAATAGAATATTGTCAGACCACGAGACAATGTTCACCAGTTTTTGTGTAGCCCAAAGATAGCGAAACTCAATATGAACGTGTTTTTTTCATTAATTCGGCATCCGGAATCTAATTTTAGCGAAAGCATCGTAAGGGAATCATGAAGGGTGTGCAGAGTAATCTGCCGTCAGCAAACACGGTCAGTGGATTGGCAGTGCTGCCCCTCAATAATCAATTGTTTAATGAATTGGTTCATGAGAGGTGACCCCATATAAAATCCAATTTGGAAAGAAACCAGAATGGGATTCTCCGGATGGCA
Source organism: Rhinocypha anisoptera (assembly GCA_011762765.2). NCBI lineage: Eukaryota > Metazoa > Arthropoda > Insecta > Odonata > Chlorocyphidae > Rhinocypha > Rhinocypha anisoptera. Next base: position 11,904 of record WURS02009264.1, on the reverse strand, counting down.
TAGACATCCCCCGTCGATATACGTTCGGTGATCGGAGGAGGTAGTCATGAGGTAGAACTAGAGGTAATTTAAAGAAGGCAGCTCGGAAAAAGAGATTGACTCAAAGAAAAAATAACAGCCGTCTTCCGAGTGGGAATTCTATCTTACTTCGTACATTGGAGGCATCAGACGTAAGTACGGGTTTATTTCAAAAGTTTTTCCATTCATTAATGGGACCCTATAGTATTACACGTCAAGTGGGTCCTAATTCATACCTAATAAAGACGGGAAAGAGATATGAGTCTTAAAATGCGGAATCCCTAATTCCATATCAATCGTAAGAAAGGGAAAATTATTAGTACGGTAATATTTTTGTTTTGAGTAAGTTTCTTTTTTTCGTTGTGTTCATCTAGACCGTCGTAAAGGGAGCGCGGGGGAGTCTTTTCCCTCGGGACCCTTCTCATCTCGGACATCGCAGAAATCACCTCTCGATGGGGGATAATGCAGAGACCTCTGGTGGAATTTGAGGTGCGATGTGGAGATCATTTCGAAACTGACTAGACCATGTGACCAATGAGTTACTGGGGTAACCGATAACCTCGTGTACTCGATCTAAGGAGGCTCTTGTTACCTTCCTAAAGTATGAAGTTCGTAGGAATTCCCTCAGAAGTGACCGAGTGAGAAATTGGAGTCCCAGCTGCGAAGATGTTTGTTTCTGCTCTCTTCAATCATTTTTTTTACTAGTCCTAGCTCCGTGTGCACATGTCAATCAGAATTTTCACTTCCACCAGTTGTCACCTGTGACATAAAGTTTGTCCCTCTAAGGCGACTGATGATGAAACTTGGGTGAACAACCCCGCTACAAGCGAGATACTCCCCCATTCTCTTGTCAGGCCCCACCTTAGATGCCAAGAGTAAGCGTGTTGTCTGGTGTCCCCCAGGGAACCGTTACCGGTCCCTATTTCTTCTCCTATACATTGACGATAATACTGTAGTCGAAGTTAACCATCTCATATTTACTGGTGATTCGGAGCTATAGAGGGACATCCGCTGTTACCTTTCATTACTTAGGAATCATCTAAAATATGACTTGAGTGTAATGGGACCCTAATAAGATAACATTAATATTCGAGTTAGATCGAGTTAATGTAGGCCTTCAAGATTTGTGAAAGGTTGTTACGATTAACGCAGAAGTGCAACAAGATAATTGGATAAATCAGTTTGAGATTCACTTTCTGGTCGTACTTTGAAATACAGATTAAATTTATTATGCAGACAGACGGAAGGTCACTTTAGCGAATTGATCTTCAAAAATTCTAAATAAATACATATAATCACAAGTTCGGAGATAATATTTGAAGTAGATAATGAGTACATATATACATTTTGTATTTATTATTTTTTCTATCATGTTTTTAAATTAAATGTTAATTTACTTTATGTGGAGGTGGAGAGTGAAGGTCTATGGCTATTGGATGGGAGAATAGGGGAGTGAGGGTTGGGAAGGGAAATGAGGGGGTGTGTGAGAGAGAGAGAGAGGGATAGTGGGGGGGGGGGGAGAGAATCTCTTGGACAACGTAAGTGGCCAACGATGTTATTTTTGAAGTTGGAGAATCGTCGTTAATTGTGACACTCTGCTTTGAATAATTTAATACTGATTATCGGTGCAACTAATGAGCTTTCCTCGAAATAACGAACGAAAATGATGACCATTTATTTTTTGAAGGGAAATATGTATTTACCCGATATCTGATTGTTTACAAGAAATAAACTTCACGGAATTAAATGAAAGAAGCGCGACATTTACATGTACTCGAACAACAGTTTCATCAAGGAAGTAGGCAATAACACGAGACACTGGTAAAGAATTAATAAAGTTCCCAATACGAACTCAACCTCATTGATCAAAAGAACGAATCCAAGAATAGACGCCATTGTTCCTTCTGTCGACACAACCAACTCAATCCTCTCAACGTCGTCTCCACCCCAATCCCTTCCACCCTATTCTGGCTTCCCCCAAGTTAAAACCCCCAAAACGTCTAACGCAAAACCTTGTTTTCGCCCAAAACTTAGTAGAGAAGGAGAAAATCGCAAACGAATAGAATATATGATCTCCATTGCGGGCCAAAATCGTCCTAGAAGTTGATTTTCGACCAATATTCCCAACGCCAACGATTCGTGTGATCGGAGAAAATCAATTTGGATGCAAAAGGATAAAATAACCGCGTCTCATTTTCGATAATATTTGACTCTTTTTTTGAGGTCGACATTTACAGAGTTTAGTGATTTCGTAATTTAAGTAAGGGGGAATTCGGAGTAATTTACGTTTGAGACATAGGATTTGTAGTCGAGGCCAAGACATTTACGATTTGGAAACATTAATACGCGGAAAAGCAGTGGCGTCGCAACATTTATTATTTGTTGTATGTTTTGCAATATAGTTGCATTTGGAGACTTGAGTGGCGGGAATGGCACGGATGGAGATCGCGGCAACACTCACACTGCGGTCAAAAAAAAATCTACTTCGTCTGCGTGTTCCCTATGTGGCTTCCAAAACATTGACAAAGCACATTAATGAAAACAAATTAAATGAACCGTCCACAATCTTCAGATATTAGCAGTACTTGCTCGTTCATACAATGAAGACGAACTTGACAACGGTGCTAACTTTGCGTAAGGCCACGCAATGAAGAGAAAATGTCGATTTAGATATTTTATAAAAATATCCTTAATTTTATTTTAATGATATAATTTACTATTAACTAACCTATTGAGAAAATATTATTCCAGATAATGTTAAAGTTTGATGCCAATACATATCTCGTTTATGGTTTTATATAGGTTTAAACTTTCGGGGTTGCGCCGGAAGGCATAATAATGGGCATTTATTTATGTTCGAATAACATTAAAAAAAAAGATCAAATTATTTATTTAATACAATAAAACGCAACAAAAACTCTAAAATGTGGTAACAATTACACTGAGATTAATTAGGGCGTTTTGTTGTAAATGAGTTTAAACTCCAGAATCCATAATTTTCATTCCATCAGAATTACAGTTACTACCGACGATAATACAGATTAGAGCGATATTTACTTGTAATTAAAAGCTAAATATTATGCAATAATATTCAGACAGAGACATTACGGGCAGAAAACTCAATTTAATCCAAACACAGCCACTCAGGGTTCCAGGGTCGCTATGAGTACGAGTATGTGTCTGTCCAAGTTGTCACCCAGGAATTCAAATTAGACTAAAGAATCTAATTTTTCTTTTTACTGTGGAAATATACACAAGTGAAGACCTCCACTTGTTTCATTATGGAATCCCATCAGTTGAGGTTACCCTCATTGAATTGTATTCGCAGTGCATATACAGCAATCATTAACTAAGGATTCAGAGGGTGACAATTGTATGTGACTCTCATTGGACAGAGTAAATGACTCAGATCGAGTGCAGGGATGAGAAACTAGATTCATGAAGGGTTGTTACGACCAACGGACCATTGTAACAAGCTTATTGGAAACATTACCTTGGTAACCACTTCCTGAGCGTAGGTTTAAGTATAGGTTTATGTTTTTATCATTAAGACTTCAGGAAGATCACTTCGTTTAAAAAGTAAAAAATATATACCATGTAATGTTACACAGCGGTAGATAGATCAAGTACATAAAAACCAGAGATATAGACAGTAGAACAAATGCTACCTATAAAATATAATATTTTTCTCCTACAACTAGAGTTGAAAACACACGATCACAAGCACAAAGTTAATATTTAGTGCATGTAATTTATATATAACGTGGACACTTTTTAAATAATTAATTGTTAATTGAATTTCATCCCTCAAGATATGTATAAAATAATGTTATCATTGCAATTTTTGCAACAATTATTTTTTTTCATTGTGAACTACATCTTATATGCATTTGCGAATATGATGGTAGGTGATGGCTCACACCCAAACTCACGCTCTTGAGGTGGCATAGATAAATTCTATTATATCTGTAATAATTTTTTATATTATCATATAAAAGTTTTATAATGATATTTCAATTAATTTATAATTAAATTGAATATTAACGGACGTAAACGTCTAATAATATAAAATAGGTTTTATTGAGAGTATGAAATGGACTTCGTGATTGGGTGGGATTTATAGCGATGGATTTCCACTCTCTTTGTTGTGACTCCATTACTCTCATCGCGGTCGGGATCTATATAACAGAGGGAAAGTCTGACTCGTGTAATACGTCGAATAATCTTTGTTGAAAATCACGTCGTCATAGTTGAAGCGCCAACACTTACTTGAGTGGAACAGCGATTTTAGTAAAAGATACAGATTCCGTTTTCAGATTCGATACATTATTACAAAGGTTTTAGTGTGGATATTATTTTTGGACAGCTAATTCCCCCCGTGTGCGCGTCAAGAATGACCTTGCTGTTAGTTTAAAATAATTTTTTTACAAGAAAAATACTCCTTGATTATCAAATAATTTCGAGTGTGAATATATGGGTGAGCATGAGTGGCATGTATTCAACCCTCGCAACGATGCGGTAGAATGATGGAATATATGTCTCTCCGGGCAGATAGAGTTCGGAGGACGGAAAAGCGATTCACAGCTGGTGTGAGACACCGGAGTTAGACATAATTTGAACAAATGCGTAGCGATGAACTATTTGAGGGTTTTCAGAACACCAGAAAACTTTGACAGTGTTTAGGAAACTATTAAGTATCGTGAAGTATAATAAACATATAGGTGTTAACGATAAATAAAGATCTTAATTTAGTAACGGAGTTTGGCGAGATGTAGTGGAAGTACATGTTTTAAATGCAGCAAAAAGTAGCACTGTTCCATAGATTAAAATATTTATTTCGACGCGTTTCGGCTGCTAGGCTATCATCAGATACATGTTTTCTTAGTACTTTTTATTGCATTATTGTCTATAGTGAGAAAAACATGATCGGAAAATTTGTCGAAACGCAAATAAAAAGAAGCAAGAGGAATCTGTTGAATATGTGTGTGTGCGTATATATATATATATTATTGCGTCCAAAAAATAAGAATAATTACTTATTTAAAATTCGCGGGTATTGTGTAAGCATATTATAGTATATTATTATTGTGGCAAAGCATATTATATATGAAAGTATATACAGCATTATCGCTTGCGTGAGTTATGGACAGACAACTCTTGGTTTTTGAATCATGATAACGCACCGGCCCACCCAGCACTGATAATTCTAGACCATTTCGCCAAAAATGCAATTCATATCGTTCCGCAACCACCGTATTCGCCTGATTTCGCACCAAGAGACTTCTGCCTATTCCCTAAACTCAAAAGACAACTCCCCGTGGACACCGTTTCAACTCCATCGAGGAAATAAAAGCCGAATCGACGAAAGCATGGAAGACCATACGGGAAAGGACTTTTCGGACTGTTTCGACAACTGGCAAAAGCGTTGGCATAAGTGCATTGTATCCGGTGGGGATTACTTTGAAGGCGACGAAATTGGTTTGGAATAATAAATATTTTTTTTTTATTTTTTAAAATAAATTCACCTTATTTTTTGGACACGATAGTGTATATAGTAACAATCAACGGTAAAATTCGTGGAACAATGTGGAGATCTAATGTCTTTTAAAATCGATTCCTACCGCCTCCGATTGTATAATTATTAATTTATAATTATTAATTATTATTATAATTATTATATATAGTAAATATAAGGCTCAATCACACAACGCAGGGTCTAGTGACCGTGGTGATAGTGGCATATGGACGCCTGGTGTTATTCGCCTGGTGTTACGTCTAGGGTTTTTTTTCATTCACTGTCACCACCGTGGAGCGACCTCCGGAAGCAGACGGGCGGACGGGTGAGTAAGTTCTCATATCGAACACCATATTATAGAAAAATAAAAAAAATTAAGACCCCAAATAGAAATTAAAATTTAACTGTATTGGTTTGTTAAATAAACAAATGTAAATTTAAAAAATTACCCTTAAGTTATCGAAGGAAGAACCTTTAAAAAATAAAATACCGAGTCCGAGTGAATTAAAACTCCTCTGCCACCAGTAACGGCAAAGAGCAGGCAACATTTACAAGAGTGCAGTCATTGGCTTTTTCTTTTAAACCAGCATAAGATGCGTAACAACTTAAAAAAAACATAATGTTGCCGTGACAGATAGCCAAATAATTAATAACATTTTAAAATTCCTCCAACGTAAGCCATCAAATCAAGTATTTACATAAAAACTACTTATAAATTAAAAATGAAGGCTTAAAGTCATCATAACTCTTCGTTAAATAAACAAATAACATTCAAAATCCCGTTAACATTAGAAATATTAATATAAAATATCTTTAAAATAAAACATTAGAAGTAAACTTGTTATCGATACTGATCGTTAAATAAATAAACACTTTCAAATAACCTTATAACATACCCAAATCAGCTATTTATATAATAACAAATTTAGAATTATAACTTAAAATGGTATGGTAACGGTTCATCAAAAACGAAAACAAACATTTTCAAAATTCCAATAATATTACCATTCAAGTATTTACATAAAAATAGCCCTTGAAAGAAACTCCAAAATTGAAAAATGAAGCCACCAATCAAGTAATTACATAAAAATAACTTTTAAAATTAATAATTAAAATGTTACCGTAAATGTACGCAAAATAAAAATTTAACTATCCAAAATCATATACAATTACCAATCAAGCTTCTACAAAAAAATTTCTTTAAAATTAAAATGTTACCATTACCAATAGTTAAAAAATAAATACATTTTCAAAACACCAATACTAATTCCATTCAAGTATTTATATAGAAATAACTTTAAAAATTAAAATTTAGACAGCAAACCGTAAATTAGTAGTTGCCGTAAAACCTGAAAAAAACTTCAACATTGCAATGACATGACAGTCAAGTAATTACATAAAAAGAACTTTTAAAATAAAAAAAATCAAAAATTAAAGCGTTTCCGTAAATGTTCGCAAGAGAAAAATTCAACTACCCAAAATTCCGTAAAATCAGCAATGAATTAATAAATGAATAACAAGCGTAAAAATTATAATTTCGAATGGTACCGTAATTGTTCGTTAGATAAGCAACCAAACCACCTCAAAATTCTTATAACGTTACCAATCAAGGTCCTCTACATAAAAGTTATATTTTAAATTAAAATTTAGAAATTAAAATTTTACCAAAACCATCGTTAAAAAAATAAACCATTTCAAATTCCCATCACATACAATTACCAATCACAAGTATTTACAGGGGAAGTCTCCCTACCGTTTTCTGCAACGGAAGCCATCGGGATCCTTGGACTGGATAATCCTACATTTCATTACATACACACACACAAAAATCACTCAGTTTCGATTCAAACGCACGCATAACGAATTGGAAGCACAATTACATGTCGTATACTAAACTTTAACACAATTGGTTTAATAGTGAAGAGAATGAGAAATATCAAGGCGTACGAAATCTTAGCGACGCGATTCTAATTCTTTGTGACTACTCAACCTAAAGAGGCAACTCGCTGAGTAATACTACTTCGATTAAGTTTCACTCACATGTACATTGACATCTGAACTCACTCTGACAGTTTTTATACTGTGACAAGAGAACAAATCATACGGTAAACAAATCCAATTAGTAACTGTAACTGGGGTATCTGAATTTAATGAAAATAAAAAAGGAAATAATATGCACTCATATAAATTTGACCGATCGCCATTATTTTATTTTTCATTAATTAATATTTCATTTATATACTACGACATCGGAGAGGAAAAGAACGATTAAAGACAACTGCAATCTCCTAATCAAACAGCAAGTCATTGGTTGTTATTTGTGCTTTCAAAGAGGTTACCTTAAGGAGAACATGATATTCTTATTATGTTCTATAGTCACATGCCCTGTAAGTTTGTATTTCCGCGAATAAAAATTTTAGGTCGACAATATACTTCCTAAACGAATATCGTAAATAGAATATTTTTTTAAAAAATGAGAAAATATGTCAGACCGTTTCATGTGATCGATCAGAGACTGAAGGAAACCTATTATATTGAATCCATGCACTGATATTTGGCTGCCACTGTAATTGAAAATGGAAAACAAAATTCATGTTACTTACCATTCTGAGAAGATAAACAGGAAAGCAGAGGATTCATGAAAAGAAAAAAAAAGTTAAGTTAAACTTTGACAGTCAATTTCGGTAAAAATCAATTATTATTATTTTACAATAGTCACAAGTTGACCATTTGGTCAAGTGGTAACATAAATTTACATAGATTGCAAAGCCTAAAAAATTATTACATTAATCACATAAATCGAAAAATAAAAGGATATTAAAAAAGAAGATATCTACAGGAATTTACATTAGAACATATAACGATACATAGAACTCCCTAGATAAAACAAATTCTTTTTAGCTTCTTCATGAACATCTGAATGGCTCTAAATACGTTTTGCGTAGTGCATTCAAATCATTCTTGAGCAACATGACTTGCATTACAACTTGAAACACGTTACGTCGCATCTCATCCAGTAAAATATTCTCCGATGTTTCCTACGAATTATATTTTTTTCTAGTGTCTCCAACATAAAAAAATGCGTTTTATCAGTGAATATATTACGATGATGTAACTTCGCATTAAGTCAATATATACATATATGGAGTTGTGGAGTTGTGGCTATCAGTTGTGGCGTTGGGCAAGTGACAATGTTGAGTTTTCTTTCCTTCACCCAATTGTTGTAAGTAATAGACATCAGTATAAATACCTTAGAAGTTATTTAGATGAGTATAACAATAAGTATCGCATTGTTAATGCAGAATTAAAAATAGTAACCGATTCATTTTTTGGTTGGCCTTTAGAAGTCGCTATGTGGTTTAATACATCTCTTCATTTTAAACATAAACGTAGGTGTCTATATTTGTATGGTCCCTCAAATGTAGGCAAATCTACTTATATTGAAAGATTAATCGGTCGTAATTGTATGTCTTACGTATATTATCCTGATGTAGGAAAATTTGCTTATCAAGGCTTAAATTGTAGTTATCATAGGGTAATATTATTTGAAGAATTTGATATTAAGTTCCATTCTGTTTCAATGTTAAAGCGTCTTCTAGAAGGAAAAGAATTTTTGGCTCCCGTAAAGTGTGAATCCGGGAAGATTTCCGGGAAGAGTTTCACCTTTATAAAATGGTATTCAGCATTAATCATCAGATCTTTCACACCCTTTTTATCAAACAGTCACTTTTTAAAGGGTTATACGAATTTTGGGATAATTTAATAATTTTACAGAAGTTAAATAAAATAAAATTTATTTAACTTCTCCATTAGACCTAAATATTCATTGGCTACATTGGCTTAAATTGAAAATAATAACTGAAAAAGAATAAAATATAAATGTATCTAAGATAACTAAACCATTAGTGTGGGAAAGTAAATCATAAGAGCGTGTTGTACGAATAATTAAGAGGGCACGAAAGAAAGAATATTGTAATGGACTGTATTGTATGTAAATAAGTCAAAACAAAAAAATAACCAATGTGTCAGCAATAAAATCATGTCACATTCCGAACTATCCGAATTTCATATTTGTACCGCATTTGCTAATCCCTCGAAAGATCTAATCCAGTCGTTATCACATGGCATCAATGATCGAATGTCGAAAGTTGTACTCTCTGGTCTCGGAATCAATCGCCATCTTAAAGACATTGGCCCAAACAAATCCCCACGACCAGATAAAATTCCGGCTCTCGTTTAAAAAATCATTGAATTGTAAATTCGCCCTATTTGGAAATAATTTTTAACAAACCCTAAATAATCGAACGGCTCCAAAGGACTGGAAAGTAGAAAATTTTCCCGCATTAAAAAAACGTTGTCAGAGAAGAATCCAGTATTTACCGAACCATAACCTTCTAATTATTTCTCTGAAAATCCTTCAACATATCGCCATTTGTTCAGTGGATCGGGTGGACAGAGAATAGTTATTGGAGTAGGACATGCAGCAGGTAGGTGTACGCAAATAACGCAAAAAAGGGGTCGCCTCTCATGCCACTACATATTGTAACCTCTAGCCTATATTGCATAGCATACATGTGGCCGTGGAATTTGAGAAATTGGTGGATGAAAGAATATCGGGATTGACGAACCGTTCGTCGGATGTGTTTGAATGCAAATAGTATGCTTGGCTGGAGTGCCTTAGAGGACCAGTGTGAAAAGAGGATGGATATGAAAATTATCAGTACAAAACCAAAGTAATGTGATTCTCAACAAATAAGAAGGCTAGGCGAAATATCATGCTATAAGGGCAGACATTGGAACAGGTAAAAAAGTTTCCTTCTTTGGTTAGGACAACAGAGGAAAATGGACAGAAAGGCCAGGATATTAGACGAATAAACGCATTAGCAAAATAGGCTGTTGCGAAAAGCAAGGAGTTGATGACAGGGACCCTAAAAATAATAATACCTCCCTCCAATCACCCCCATCATCTGCCCCATCGCCAGACGACCAAATTTCGTACCACCGTCGTCAAAAACCGCTACAGCAAAATAATCCCCGGCGTCACGGACCATGCGAAAAAAAATACGGAGTATTGGGGGAACAGGCGAGAGTGGGCGGCTACCCGTTTCATCCCACTGCTTCCCGAATAGTAGCACTACGCTGCCCCTACTACCGGAATAAATAAATTTGTTGGCTACTCCAGTTCAAACTTCAGTTACAAGAAAAGGACCCAAGCAATCTCAAGAATAGAGTGATGGTTTTTTAAATAACAGTTATATTTCCACAAAAGATAAAAAATTACAAAACACGACCGGTTTCGGCGATGATCGCCATCATCTTTTGTGGAAATATAACAGTTATTTAAAAAACCATCACAATAACATTAGTATCTAGACAATATAGATATCCATTGATTTTGCAGTGATCAACCGAAAATGTAAAAAATGGCAATGTGTTTGCTAAACACTGGCAGCCAACGTTGGCATGATATTGGGTGAACAGTGGCAATTTCGGCCGATGTTCGCGACGTTCAAACAACATTGGCCTACGTTCGATGCCGCCTGGGTATGTACACCAAGAGGTCAAAAAGGCAATTATCATTAAAACATGCAGTATTGTGAGAGGGTTTTTGAGACAGGAAAATGTGCTGTAACCCGTCCCCTCCTCCCACAGCACCAAAAGTAAATTAGCCCAATCCTTTGATAGGTAATATACCCAGGATGGGTGAATTCCTCAGCAAGGCTGAGAAATAAAATAATAGTAAGACTTGTTTGAATAGTAAGGTTCGTTTTTGTCTATAGGGTGCATCAATGGCATCCTATAGACAAAAACCCTGCAAAAAATTCTATCAGACAAACACAATGTCCATGCCTAAGGTGGGACTCAAACCCACAACCTTTGGTTAGCAGGCGAGTCCTGTTATTGGACTTGCCTGCTAACGTCACTTTTGCCTGTCCGGTTGCCGGGTGAGAATAGCGCCGGGGTGGCCCCCGCCGGTGGTAAGAGTCCGCCAAAGGGGAGGGGAGTGAAAGCTCCCTTATCAATCTGGGTGGAATGGTGCCTAGGCTTAGGTGTCTCGGTTGCACGAACCGTAGGATCCGGTTGCCTAAGACACTGCAGACCATGCACCAACCACCTGAAGAGATACCCCCCAACCCCGTAACGCCGGGTAACGGGCGTTGGTGGGTGTCAGAGGATGCATGTGGGGGTTTTGCAAGAGTGAACCCAACAGCAACCAATCAAATGGTGCTCGGGGAGCTGAGCTAACACGGGCTCAAGGGGGGAGAGGGTGCCACCTGAGCCCAGGCTCTCGGGTCCTCTCTTGCGGGTCGGCTTCTTTGGGGCTGTGTCGCTAACCTTGGTAGGTTCAGTGTGGCCTGCTGGTCCTTTCG
>WURS02009254.1:0-12437 GCA_011762765.2 Rhinocypha anisoptera | reverse complement strand
GGAAAAAACTTGTGAGTGTTATTTTTCTCTGTGTCCTGTGTTTTTCGTCACCACCCCTGTGGCTGTGTTATTTATATTGTGCTCGAATGAGTTTTCTCATAAACATATATATATATATAACTTTATGGATTTGCTCATAAACAATGAAAAATAAGAAACTATTTGTTACTTCCACAGGAATTTTACTTTTTATGAACCAGGTTTTGACATTAATGCGTCATAGCCAAATTTGACCATGACACTTTGGAATCTAAATCTGGGATCTAAAAAATAAAACTCCTGTGAAAGTAACAAATAGTGCATTATTTTTCATTAATTAGACCATAATATATTTTTTAAAGTCACATGTATGGCAACTTCATCAGTGGACACAGATAGTTATTTACCAATTTTGATTTCCATTCCCATGTCACATACGCTGCTATAAGTGAGAATACTAAGAGAATCTCGAAAATCTGATAAGTTGGGATACATGTCTTTCTGTTCAAAATAGATTATTGCTTTCAATGATGGCAGCCAGTCTATGATTGTTGATAATTTTCCTACTAGAGCATAACTTGTGATTAAAACAGTAGCTTCAGTTATGTTTATGGAGTGAATAATTTCTGCTTCATGCATTGTTATATTTATTGCTGCAACTGAAATTAAATCACAAATAAATTTAATTAGTATTTCAAAATGACATTTTTACTTAATTTTTAAGCAAATGTGAATAAAGGAAAAATAACTCTGCAGTTCCATGAAATCAGATTAGTTTTATTTTAGCAGTATCACTGCTGTGCTAGTGGTGATGGTGCTACACAACAGCAAAACCATGATCGTGTAAGATAAATCTGATTCTGTGGAATTTCAGAGTTATGTTTACCTCATTTCTTGAATATGAAGAAATTCCATGTGAATCCCATGAGATCCATCATGGGAATTCATATAAGAAAAAATGACAAGGGTGAGTAGAGATAAGTAGGTAATGATCATTCAAAAATGTGATACTTCATTACTTTCTGATATTACCAGATATTAAAATAGTTCATCAAATGTCTACACTTTAATTCCTTTTGATATAATATCTCCTACTTAGTAGGAATATATTTAATAAGACAGATTGTCTTACTAATGCATATGCACTTTAAATTGTCTAATTTTTCAGTAAAGTAAACAATATTCAAATTGTTCATCTCCAACATTTACAATGTATTCTGTCAAATACAGAATAAAAATTACAATCTCATTTTATGCTACATTTTAGAATATCTTTTTCTGTAAACATGCATAATCAATTCCTTTTTACACATATAAAACAGCTAAAAAACTAATAAGGCAGAATCAAAAGAATTTTCAATGCATAATTATTATTCTCTAAGTGCATAAATTTGCTTCTTACATGGTATATTTCTTTCAAAGCAAGCCAATGCAACAATTAGCCATTCTGCTCTGGTTTCTGAAAAGATGACAATAGGCTGTTTTTCTTCTAAGCCAATTGCATATAATCCATTGCTTAAGGTCTTCACTTCATTTGTGACTGTATTGAATGACTTCCAAATATAAGGACCAAGCTCATACTATTGAAAAAATTAGTAAAATTCTAAGATCTTTATTGGGGTTAGTAAAAGATAAAATTGTCAACTATTTAAGTTATAAACAAACCAGAGATAATGAAAACTTGGAATATTGTTTAGATTTAACTTCATTTTTAGTCATAAGGAACTTTGGCCTTATAAATTTTGATCATAATATATAAACGAGATAACTGTGTTGATGACTGAATAAATTGAGACCATATTCTATTCCTTAGGATAAAATGTAAACCCTTAACTATTATTCCATAGTACACAATGAGGAAGAAGTGAAATAAAACTCTGACTCTAAATCACCATTCATCTAACTCTTTCAATGTAAACCTTCCATTAAAATTATGCCACATCGTTCAATAATTTAATTTGGAGATTTTCAGGTAAATAGGTATGCAATAGGCATTGATGACCACTGACTGCAGGATATAACTTTCTGTATATCTGTTCCCTAAATTATTACTACATATTAAATTATGATACAAAGAATAGTTCTTGAAATGTAGACATTCTTTTCTAATCAAGTCTTAATGCCTTCAGCAAGATCAAAATTAAGTTTTCCAACCTCTTAACATAAAACTTTGAATAAGTATCTTTTCATCCACTGCATTATTGATGACTAAATTTATATCTATCAGGTTCTTTTGATAGACATAACTACATGATAGAATTCACTATTGACACTTAATTTTTAAAAGAGAAATTGATGATTTAGGTAATTTTAAAATAATTTTCCTGAGAAAATTCACTTCTTAAACCCTCAGGCATGTCCGACGTAGATACTAATTCAAGTGGAATCCATTCCGAGTGATGTAGTCCCTACGTCCTACAGTTTCATTTGGATAGTAACGTTATATTTATGATAATAATTAGTTTAAAGGTTTAATTTTAATTTATAATAATTAAAATTAAATCTAAAATTATTGTTAAAATTAAAATTTAAAAAATTAAATTTTAATATTAATTTATAAAGGGTACAATAACATATAAAATCAATTCTCCTCCATCCTCAGGGATTTAAATGAAATTTAAAAGGTCGTGACTGAGGGGTTAATACAAAAAAATATTTATCACATGTTTTACCTTTCCAAAACACAGGAATTCCTTTCAAACATTTCTTTAACAAGTTCAGATAATTAGGGTTAGGGAGGATTGTTTTTTTTGGATTGGTTGGGTTATACTGGAACCAAATCAACCCTAATCATTTGTATAAAACTAAAAATTAATAGCTACTTGACTTAAAATGTAACAAAAAATGATATTGGAAATTCTTGCCTTGACAATTTGTTTTCCATTTTCCAATACAGTGCATGTTTCACAAATAATTTTTCTTGTTCCCAAACATCTATTGAATTTAAATAATTTTGATGATTCTTTGAATAAATCATTCATTGTAACTAAATGCTTTTCAATGATCATTTTACTAATGGATTTGTGGATCTCCACACTTCTGTAGGTAGTGCAATATGGTCCTCCAACTTTAATTTTAACTGCCTAAGACCAAAAATAAGTTTTCTTTCTCAGTGGGTAAAAATTAATAATAATAAATGAATATGTAATAGGAAAATTCTTTCCCAGTGGGTAGCTCAGTTAATAATTGGTCCTACGAGATGTACTTGGTATAAAATATATTAGTTATGCCTAAGAGTTTATGATTTTATGGAGGGAAAAGTATTTTCTTATTAAATGCATATCGAAATGAACATCAAGCAGACAGCAATGTTATGCAACAAATGAACATCATGTGAACTTCGTGTAAAGGAATATTTTTCATGTACATTCATTATGGTCAAAATCAATGGCTTACCTTGTTCGCTTTGTTAACTGATATTTTTCTGATAGGATATTGTATAAAAAGATGTAATGGGAATAAAATAGTGTCCAAAATGACCACAACTAGTATTATCATTCCTTTTGCTAAAACAATGCAAATATCTGTTATCCATGTCCTTATCGTAGTCATGCCACTGCTCTCCTTATGAATTGCCATTTCATTCATGATTTTTTATGAACAGGATGGTAACATGGACAGAATTCTGTTAACATAAGAATCATGATGAATGAATTATTTGTATAACATTTTTGGGTACAGATTAGAGTTTGCATTTTGTCTAACCCCATTGCCCGTACCAAGAGTCACACCTTTGAGGGATCTAGTATTTAGTAGGAAATCATTAGCCTTGAGTAATTTTCTTAAGTCAGAATATTATCTGGTAAATCAGCTGCACTAAAAGAGCTATTGCACACAGGTATGCATAAATAGTGCAAGTGTTGACATTAATAAATATGATTATAGTCTTTTTTTATTTCTGAGGGCAAGTAACTCCTTAGCAGAATTACATCTCATTTAAAATAATTCATTTTTGATTGAATAAATGCTCACTTATAAGATGTACCTCAATTTTTAAAGAGTTTTAAGGATTGTGAAAATGGGAATGAGGAAGATTTGGACTATCCAGCTGAAATAGATAGCTCTAGGTAATATGGATATTGTCAGCTTTTAACATTATCTTAGAGCCATATAAAAAAATAAATTATCTCAATAAATAAAATATAAAAATAAAAAAATTAAAAGAAAAAATACAAATAATTTAAGTACGTTTTATATGAATGATGATAACTCCTAATATTACACATCCAAATGGATTGGAACGGGAGCAGTGCACAAAGTGTATGCAACTTGCTTGGCAAGTATGTCTTCTCGGGTAACATAACTTGCTCATTCTAAGTGATTTTCACTGCCAACGAGTAGGAAAAAAGTTTCATTAGAATCGATATTTGCATATTATTACATGAAATTTACCTTGAGTAAAGTGCATGATATAAAATACACTTTGATTGCTGAAATCCTTTTGCTTCACTCAATTCCTCTGTTAAAGAAAAACTAAATTGTCTTTTTTCCAAGTCACTGTATATATTTTCATTTTCTACCATAAATACGCACGGGTTTGAGGTCAATTAGGTATAGCAATTCCTGGTTATATGTCACTCGATACTAAGTGTGTTACCATGCGTTACTGGATATAGTTATGTATTTATTTATATTGATATAAAAGACAAATGACTAATGAATATCATAAAATCATCGGTAAGACAAAAAAAAGACGAAACCGGTATTTATCGAAAGACTATTTACTTATAACTACATTACTGTTTCTTAACGATATCTAATGTTTTTATAATTACTAAATTAATTTTACTAAGTCTAAATAAGGTTTGAAAAATTATTTATACCCTCATGTTCATACCAAAATTTATGGAAATAGATTTGCATTGCAACTGAAGGGAATTACAATTAATAATGCACTAAAAAGTCGCGCTGTTCCACAAGTTAAATTTTTTATTACGACTCGCAAATTATTATTTCTCGCAGCTAACAAGAGTGAGAGGGGGGGAGATATGGAGGAGGTACTGGTTGTGAAGGAAGGTGGCAAGACTTTAGGAGGGGCATGAAATGGGATAGAGAGGAATGCGAAGAGGGCATACCCCTCCTAAAGTCTTGCCACCCGTGTACCGCTGCTCTGTATCGTTGGTCATCGACCACGTTTTGCTTATTGGTTATTAAAACTGTGTTAATTAAATGTGGTTTAATTCTCCCTTCACCACACTCTGTATACCTGATGATGACCTTGCAGCCGAAACGCGTCGTAATAAAAAATTTTAACTTGTGGAAGTGCGAATTTTTAGTGCATTATTATGAATCATAACCGCTACATCTCGCCGAACTCGGATCCTTTTATTCGAAATTATAATTCCTAAACTGTATGATGAACTAGTACACTGTGTTTTGCTGATATTAGTGAACATATAAAACCTGTCTTTATAAATAAACTTGATGTCATTGGATTATACTGATTTAGCAACAGATCTTCAGTGGATTTTTTTTTCAAATATCGTCTCTAATAAGCGCCGGCCGGGTTAACCTGGGGGTAGCGTGCTCGCCGGCTATTTTTTAGAACTGGTGGGGGAAAATGCGATTACACACACCCAGGGAAGGAACCCCTGGGTAAGTGGGCCCAGGCCGGGATCTGAGGCCCCCCAACCCATACCCACTAAAAACCCACCACCAATTGATTTCGCCTATTAGTGGAAGGCGGCAACCAGTTGCAGTTGAGCGTCATAGGGCCGCGACTAACCGATTCCAGCTCTCCCTATGGACCTATGTGGTAGTATTGAATATTCTAAAGGAAATGAACCCCCCTACTATAACCTTACTCGCTAGGACTTTAAGGTCTTTACGCCCTACGATTCCCGTCTTGGTCGTATCACGTGCCGAACCTCTGCTGGGACAAGGTCTTTGCGCCCTACGATTCCGGCCTTGATGGCATTACGAGCCGAACGACTGCTAAGGGTAATGGCGGGCACTTCACCCTCTTTTCTCGAAGTTTTCCC
Source organism: Rhinocypha anisoptera (assembly GCA_011762765.2). Classification (NCBI taxonomy): domain Eukaryota; kingdom Metazoa; phylum Arthropoda; class Insecta; order Odonata; family Chlorocyphidae; genus Rhinocypha; species Rhinocypha anisoptera. Next base: position 6,477 of record WURS02009254.1, on the reverse strand, counting down.
TCGGGCGGCGCCGAGGAGCGAGGGATTATTACAATATTTCGCCAACTTCCACCTATTACAGAGATCGAGGTCTATTTGTTCTCCCACCACCGAAGCGTCGATCACCATAGATTTCACGTCGTTGGAAGCAACAAGGTCAGATATACGAACTCCTTCGTTGGTGTGGAATCTATGCAAGGGTCGCGGGTTCGAGTCCCGTCCAGGGAATGGGTGTTATGTTTACCCAAATGGGTTTTTTCTAAGACTTGAAAGGTGCTCAATGACCATAGCCGTTGATGAACCCTATAAATAAAAATACTACCGCGTCTCCCATATGACTTTTCACATAAAGTTGCCATAATTTTTTTCTAAAAAGAAGCTGGAGCCAAACAGTCAAGGTGCTGGAGTCTACCAGGTTCTACGACAAACAATAGTCGATATAGTGCAAATTTGTCCGACGAAATATTTGAAGCACTCGGACTCGGTTTACGCGCTCGCCGCCGCGGCTCCAGCCGTAACCACCGAAGGGTAAGGCATGCGCAACCGTAACTACCGGTTGAGCCGTAACCATCGAAGGTGGTTACGACGTAAGCTTTCCAAGAAAGGGTGTGACGTCATCAAGAGTGGTGTTTCAATTCTATCTTTCGGTGGTTACGCTACAAAACTGCTTCTTCCACCACTACTCGCGCACCACTGTTAATATTAACAAATGAATTTTGCAAGAAACATAACATATATTAATAAACAAAGTCACTGTGATTAAAAAAAACCTCTTTTCTCGGCTCCTGTTTATCGAAGGGTAATGTAAGAGCTCAAAATCCACGTAGAAATGCAAACTATCATAATTAACGTACTTTCGCATTTTTATACAAAAAATAATATGCGATCTATTCTATTTTTTATCACGCTTTTATGGATTACTTTTTAAATTAGGAATATACACAATTTAATATTAAACATTCACTCCATTCTTTTCTGAAATGATAAGTTTAGGCCTTGAAGCCTATTAATTAACATTCACGTATGCCATTTATTATGCAACCACCCAAACGTCCAGAAATAACATTGAAAAAAAAGTTTATCTAAATCTTTAATTTTATTGTGATTTATGTCATATTGTGATTATTAACATATTTATTTTGAAAAAATATTGACTATATTTCCTGAAATTGTCAATTAGTTCAATTCCCCAAATTATTTTTGCAAATAAATTTTTTTACCAAATTTGGTTGCAAAATTTCATCCTTCCACCCCAAATGGTATGCTGCTTTATTGTTGCTCTTCTTTGACAAAAATCAATCTGAAGAAAATATATTGTCAAAATGTAGTTGGTGAAAGAGAAACACGATAATTTCCACTTAAAAATTTACCCATGGTTTCATTACATCGCCACAATAGCAGGTAAAGCATACAAAAATTGTCAGGTATTTATACAAGTCCAGTGGAAGGTGGAGGAAAAGAGGAAAGGGAAGGGAGGAGGGGGTGTGGGTGATTGGTGGTCTGGGGAGGGTGGGGGGAGGGAAGGAAGGTTTAAGTTATGAGAGTTAGGCGGGAGGGTGGTGGAGGTGGTCATTGGGGTTTTTCTTGGGTCAGCAGGAGGGGTGGGGTGGAAGGGTTATAATTATGTTGAGGGAAGTCTGGGAGGACGGAGCAAGAAGAATACAAGTGGTCATTCGGCAATGGGCCATCTTTAGATTTCAAATGGTTCAAAATTTCCAACTCCTCCAAGACATTTTGCTCTAATCCAAGTGTAGCAGAAGACTTGTGAGTTCTCACAAGTCTCACAAGCTATTGGATGCTTATAATAATACATTGTAGTATACAGTTTCAAACAGTTGAAAGTTGAGAGATTATACATGAATAGGGAGTGGTAATAGCAATGTTTCAAAATGTTGATATTGGATCAGGTGAAAAAGGTACAATATGAAACCACCAGAATTTAGAAAAGTGATATTGGAGTCTGTCAAGAGTCATATGTTATGAAATCCCTACATAATAATATTCCTAAGTGGGAACACACAACTAAATTTTGTGATAACTGGAAAATAAAATATTTAAATGACAAAAGATAGCCAATATAAACATTGTATAAGGGGCTAAAATATTGTATAAATGAGTACTTGTCCCTAAAAAAGTAATGTAGGAAAAATGTTGAAAAACTGCATTCTCACTATAGAGGTAAATTTGCTAATTTTTAAATATATAATTAATGACCTATACACATACATAGAAGTCATGTGTTTCATTTTAAAAATTACTTCAACATATTATCAACTCAAGAAAATCTGTAAAAGAAATAAAAAATGTGAAATATAATTTTCTTGAATTTTAAAAAATCTGCTCCATAATGGGATCATTGGACTGTAAACGGTTAAGAACCTCCAATAAGAAACTTTAGCATACATTACAAATACTACTTATGAAAATGGAATATCCATCCTTTGTTGTAACCCAATGGTTTTTTTATTAGGTATTAGAAATTAAAACCATAGTTATAGACTAAACCTAATCTCATGGGATCCAGACCTCCTCATGGGTTTCTTTCTTGGTAAAGTGGCCCTCTTTGGGCTAAATGTTGCATTTTATCATGTGAGCTCTAGGGATTTCACAGAGGGAAGGTCATAGTAAGGAGAAGAATACCTTCCAAGAGAAATGCAAGGCCATGACACCCCTGTCACCCTTTCTTTAAAGATTAGAATGATCTCTTTCTGAATGGGACCTAAGTTGGCCACAGATATCCTCTACCCTAAAATTGTTCCTCCCATCATGTCTATTCTGTCCTACTATTCCCGAACACAAGCCCACTTCTGGGTTGTCAGAGTTTTGGTTTTCTCTGTACTCTACTTTCCACTCGCTCCCCATGCAAAATCACCAATTATAAAAGAAGTAAGAAGGAAAAAATAAGTAGAATTGGCCAGGTAAATAAGGCATTGTTTCAGAAGAAACAATTACTTAGGTACTGAAAATAATATCCCTGGAAACAAGGAAGGCATTCATTATGACATACATATGGAGTATACTTTTATACAGAAGTGAGGTGTGGATAATATCACCACCAGAGAGAAAAATATTGGATGTAATGGAGATATTATAAAATATATCATACTTCACAAGCATCATAGGGTATTTGCTTTACATTGGTTTGAAAATATTATAAAATATCATGCACTGCCTTGAAATAAAAATTCTTATACCTATACTCATTTTTTCTATCAGAAATCCTAACATTACTCATTTAACAGACTTTAGTGAACTTATTAGAAACCATGATATTTAAAATTAAATATGTTGTATACTAGAAAGTTGATCCTCAACAAATATTAAAATTTCTTTCTTTGTACTTGTGTCACTTGGATATTTTGCGAGTTCTTCATACATGTGAGATATTTCAGTTTTGTACACCAATTTTAATGAATTCCTCTTCAATTGATTGTTAGTTGTCAGAAATCCTGTCTCAAGAGTCCATTCTTGATTCACTAACATAATGGCAGCTGGAATTTCATGAGCTGATAGATTACCTGAAGAGAAAATACAACTTATTTGAATTTATACTTTGCCTTCATGATATTGTTTGATGTAAGTACTCAATAATTGTATGTCATTCTAGCTGAAATTCTAAAATAAATAACATATATAAAAAATATCCTAACTGTTAACAATACAATTACAATAGTTATTCACCTATATGTGAAATTTGGTGGTAATATGGTAATTTGGCTTTGACAAAAAACTTCAATTCAATGCAACTGCATTCAATTGAAGTATTTTTTATCAAAGACAAATTAAATTTTAAAAACATATCATTATGTTAAAACTATGTTCTTGATAAGATCTATTATGGTTGTACCATATGAAGATCAATGAAGATGCTATTTCACATTTCAAACTGCATCAGCAAAAGTATAAACTAAGATTCTTTGTACACATTATGAAATTAAAGTCTGGTCAAGGATAGAAAAGATAATAATGACCAATTAATTATTGAGTAGCTGCAAAAATGAATGTGAGAGGTCTTATTTCTGAATCATTAGGTCTACACTACAAATTGGCATATTTACTACCAATAAATTCATGATTCAAGATTCCAGCTTGATGAAGTGATGATCATTCTCTGGATGATCATATTATTTACTTTATTTTCCTTATACATTTTAGACCACTTAATGAGGTATTGTGAAGAAAGAGTTTAGTTTAAAATATGGAGAAATATGGACCAAATTTCAATCAGAAAAGTGATCATAGCAACCATCACTTGGTGGAACTCTTTCATGATGATAATAAAACATAAAAAAATATAATTTGCCATTCAACACAAAAATTTTTATTTTTAACCATGACTAGTTTTGACACTGAGTGTCAAAATCAGTTGTGATTAAAAATAAAAGTGTAGTATATTTGTTTATAGGGTACTTTGATGGCTGTAGTCATTTCACACCTCTTCATATCTTAGAAAAAACACTATTGGACAAACACAACACCTATTCCCTAGTCAGGGCTCAAACCTGCAACTGGCAAAAGCACTACCCCCAGGCTAACCCCGTCGGCTTAAAAATAATTTTTTTTGTGGAACAGCAAAGTATATTTTTTTAGTTTTATCTATTATCATCTTCAATTAGAAAATCAATTTAATCTCTATAGAGATATTTTTTAACTCTGCAGCAGAGTTGATGTGTTGTTTTGGCATCATATACCAACTGAATTTTATGTCATTTATACTAAGAAGTTTGAGTTTTGCATTGTTTTGTTATTTAAAATCACGATCAAACAAAATTGTGGAATACTTTTGGAACAAGGAAGTACTTACAAGATTTTGCATATTTAATGACGAGATCAGCTATGAAATCTTGGATATTCTTTTCATAAATAAGTTTGTCAAGTGGCACATAATTTAACTCATATGAGTTAGTAAGTCTTGAGATGTAACCTTTGTCTGGGATTAGAATTGCTATAAGGTATTTGTTGCCGTCTTCCCCATGAAGGTATATATTGTCCACCCATTCACTCATTCTATATATGGCCTCCAGTTTTCCTAATGGAACACATTTTCCATCCTCAAGCTTGATAATGTCAGCTATTCTATCTATTGAAGAATAAATATTTAGCAGTAATAGGTATTTTTATGCCACTGTACAAAGGTAAATCTGTAAAACTGACTAAAACTCTTTAATTCTGTAAACTAATATTTTGTCAGTAAAATAATTTCAATTGATTTATTTTATTTTTACAATTTACTTTAAGAATATTATAAATGAACACAAAAAATTAACTATTAATTTTTAGATAGAGCCTTCTGACTTTTAACTCATATTTTCATTCACATCATATTATATGGCTTCCAGAAACTTGAATGAATACTCTGGTGGTGTATTCAATATTCTTTCAGAGACACTTGATACTGTGGACCATGAAATACTTCTAAAAAAATGTGAATGTTATGGGATTAAGGAAATTGCTAATAGATGGTTACAATCTTATCTAAAGGATAGGATTCCAATATTGAAGGGTATTGGCATCAGAGTCAATACCATTGTGATAAATCACTTATCCATGGAAACAATAAATGAATGGCATGGTAATCCTTGAGACCCTCCTATATCTACTTTATAACAATGATTATCCCAGATACCTATATTAGGAACATCAACATTGCAATGTATGCAGATATTTTGTACTTCTTTAGCAAAGAACCACAATTGTGGTCACTTAAGTGACCTAATTTGTTGCAAGCCTAGCTTGATAGCTCGTTAATCCTCTTAGAAAAATCGATTACCTAAACAAACTATTATTCAGAAAACTAACTATGTATATTCAATTTTGAAAAAATAGTGAAGGGCCTCTTCTTAAAAGGATAACCCATAAAAAGGGTATACAGCATCAAGTTATTAGGTGTGTCCATTGATGAGTCCTTAACTTGGGAGGTCCATATTAATGCACCATGTTCCATCTCAGTAATTAGAGGAAATGTTCTAAGGAATCCTGCAAAGTTTGTAAATTTAAATGCACTAACTTTAATGTTTTTCTTTGTAACTGTTACAGGATTATTTTCTGAGGATAATCATCTGGCTTACAAAGAATTTTTATAATACGGAAAGAAGGTATTAGATATATAGCAGAAATATCCTCATAACAAATTTGTAAACCATATTTTAACCACTTGAAAATTCTAACTTTACCTTGATTGTTCAATTATTATTTGTATATGTATATTAAGAATATAATAGAAGGAAAAATAAAAGGGAAGAACTTGAGAGGAAGGCTGAGGGACAAATAAATTGGGAAAATTATAAGAGACATTAGGAAGCAGAACTACCAAGAATTAGAGACAGTTTCAGGCTTTACTTGGTGGAATTCTCTCATGATGAAGGTATAGAAAGACACAGCAATTCCACATAAAAAATAATAACTTTATTAACATGACCAGGTTTCGCCGTAACACAGCATTATCAGGTAATGCTGTCATTCATCATAACACAGCAACCTGATGATGCTGTGTTACGG
>WURS02009243.1:0-12437 GCA_011762765.2 Rhinocypha anisoptera | reverse complement strand
CATTAAATATTTATATGAATAACTGACAGATCCGAGTATGGTGGTCATGCCATTCTTCATTTCTGGAGAAATGGTGGGGATTTTCTGTACAGATTTTGCACAGTTTTAAAATGAATAGGGAAGTAAGAGTTAAATTGCTAAGTGAGAGAAACAGGGATCTACCTGGGGTCAATTTGATATCTGTAACATGGCTCATTGAGCTTTTTTGCAATGTAAATAACTCATTGACACTTACCGAGTGTCCCTACAGTTAAAGGCCCCAGTTGATGTGGGAATGGAAAATTTCATAGTAGACTGTTAACAGATTTTTTTTGGAATTAGTTTTTTCTGCTTAGGTGACATATACACGACTGTTGCAAGCTTTGTACCATGTACAGTACAAAATGTTTCCTACACTGTTCAGAACAGTGAGTCTTCTAAGACAGCTTTTTGTCAGGATGAAAGCCAAAGATATTAAGTTGTGCCTACCCATTTAAACAAATTGGCAGCCCACCCACCAACCCACCACCAACCATATGGCACTGACCCACCAACCATAACGCACTGACTCCCATTCAACGTCCCTTAAGCTACAAAATTTTAAAATTATGTTTATTATCATATGTTATGTTTGCAGATTTGGGATTTGTTGTTGTTAATAATGAGAGGAATCTTGTATTTCCACTTATTTACTATATTAATTCTTCATGTAGCATGTAACAGGTAATTCATATGTTTTAAATTTGAGATGCAAGCCCATATGCAGAGATTGATAAAACCTGTCTAAAATGGCCTTCATTCCTTCAGTGGCCAGCATTAATCCACGAGGCTACTGAAGGAGGTGACTGCTGAAAGGAGACATTAATGTGAATCACATAGGAAAGGGACAAATCTGAATATATATTGCTATATAGTGGCTCAGTGAAATGGACTGGTAGCTATGGCATTGGATTTATAATACGGAAATCTATACAAAAATGTTTAATCGATTTTGCAGCAATGAGTGATAGGATGTGTAGTATAAGACTGAGAGGGAGATTTAGGAATGTAACTACAATAAATGTACATGTCCCAACAGAAGGGAAAGATATGTAGAAGAAGGGACAGTTTTATGATGTCTTATATATTGCATGCATACAGACATAAGACATATTAATGGTAATAGGACACCTAAATCCTAATATCTAGGAGTAGTTATAGGCAAAAACACTTGAGGCTGCATATGGAATGGACTTGCCCAATTAATAGCACACCTTACAGACCATACAAGCCTTGACGCCAAGTGCCCATATTTGGTGAAAGCTGTATGACCACAGTATTCAAACGTAATGTGGGTTAGACATGCGAGATCGGTGGTGGCGGGGTAACGTCCTCGTCTACCAATCCGGAGGTAGCAGCTTCGATTCCCGGATAGGTGGGTATTTTTTATCCTCCACCTATAGAATGGATGTTTGTGTGTTCCGTCATCTTTGTATATCATGCCACCATAATTTTCTAAGTACTGTGTGTTGGTATTTGGATAATACAAAAATAGAGCTCGCCTTGTATTTAACGCGCGGAGTGGGTGTGAATTAACACAGAGTAGAGATGGGCGATTTCAAGGAATAAATCGATTCGACCGAATCGCATTGTGTGAAACGATTCCCTCGAAAAATCGGATCCTCTAAATCGATTCGATTCGCATCATGTGAATTTATTTGAATCGAAATCCCATCTGATCGGATTAGTAACTGAATCGAAATCATATCTGATTCGGAATCGAAACTGAAATTATGGAAACATCGCATACATTGATACATTGTCCTCACTGCACTAATACAGTGGACGCTAACTCGTTTTTCGTCTCGCAAATCGTTTTTTTAACTGGAAATAAAAATATATTCTTTTATCTATGAATATAAAAATGTATTGTACTTATTATTTATAAATAAATTGCGAATAAATGTACATTTTGAATAAGCTTTAATAACATGAATTGATTGCTTTAAAAGAACTTTTTGAATCAGCCATAAAAAATATACTTAATAGAAAAAAGAGGATCCATTTTATAATATTAAAATAAGTCCGTTCAGATATACAAAATGTTATTTGAATTTCACCTTCTTACTGTAGTTTGTGACGTAGGAACTACGTAGCCTGCTTATTTTGTTTATATAATAATTAGTGTAATAAGGTAAAAATCTTTTCATTGGAAATAATAGAAACAATCTTCATCTACAATATGTTACAGTTACTTCTCCCATACAATTCCATAGAGCATAACTTTTTATGTTGAAGGATCTGATGCTTTCCCGGCGTATACTATTAATGAATACTTCTCGGGTCTTCCACCGGGTTAATTGTTCTGCCACCGACGTTTCAACGGCTGAATCTGCCATCGTCTTCATTTCTGATGGCAGTCAGGCGTGAAACGTCGATGGTATAACACTTTACCAGGTGGAAATCCCGAGAAAAAGTCATCAACTTTTTATGTGTATTTACGAGATTTTCATGAAATTTTTTATCTTTCCATCTTATAAATTTTTTAATTACAAAATTGAAAAAATTGTTGTTGTATTTTTGAATAAATACTATAATATATAATTACTTGGGTGATGAAGATACAATTTATAAATTTAAAATAAGACCTGTCCGTAATCAGGAGGAATTTCAAGTTGAGCTTTTTGCTATACCTAGGTGCGCAGGAACTTCATTGTTAGTTTTTTCGTTTATAAAAGTAATTATCGTAAAAAATAAATTTTTTATTTCACATTATATAAAAAAATCCTTATCTACAACATGCTGTAGTTATTTTATCCATACATTTTTACACAACATAACTTTTATATATTGTTTATCGGATATTCACAATAATTATTTTTAAAATTTACAACCTAAATAATCATTAATAACCTGGGTTAATTCTTTTAAATGTTTTTTAGTCATCTTTGCAAAATATATTTTCTTTTTGGATATGAATTCATTTTACGAAACTAAATTCGGTCTCGCCTGAGAATAAGAAGGTTCTTTTGAATTTGACTATCTTCTTCATAGCATGTGGCCTAGGTGCCTACCAGTCAATTTAACGCTGTTGTGTGCTGGAATTTGTGCACTCACTTACCTGTCAAGGATATTTATTGGTGGCTCACATATCTATGCATATAACCCATTACAAAATCTTACATTTTGCATTTCATTTTTGGGCATTTTGATCACCGTTTCGGATTTGGTCGTACTGTGCGCGAAGCAAATAGCGTCACGTCTTTTATAATTTTTTTGTAAGAATTCTCCCTCATTCGTTACTGGAGACCAATTACATCTCTTTTCAAGTGAAAAAATCAGGCAAAAAGACACTGAAAACCTCCAGGAAGTCTCTTTCACCCCATGTTAGCACACATTATTATATGTAAGTATTATTATTATATCTAAGTATTATCATTATGTAGAGGGTTATAGGTCTGTGTAAGAATTCGAATGTGTGTGTTTGTATCTGTAAATATTTTAATATTCCTATAAAATATCATTATATATATTCATATTTATTATATCAGCTGCAATATCGGTAAGTTTTCGTAGAATTTCATGCTCTTTCTTGTGTGAGTGTTTTCCTGCAGTGGGTTTCTTAATAAAAATTCATTTAAAATGTTTTATCCTTCTAAATATTTCCGCATAATATTTATAATTTCATTCATATATCGTCTGTTCCCTTTTCTCTACCACATTTTCGAAATTTAAACAATAGCTCTTTTTGATATGCATACACATAGTACTTTTCGAAATGTGGTAAGAGGTACATACATATTTTAGTCGGTACTGCATTCAATGGAGGAAGGCATTAAGAATGTGGAAATATTTTTAGAATAGTTGCAAGAAAAATAGATTATATAAATTTTAGTCTGCTTTTTTTGTAACCGTTTTGTGGATAAAATGACGATTAATGTAAAGAAGTAAACAATTATATCTCTTAGCGTTGAAAATGTCAATAAATATATTTAATTTAAATCACTTCTCACAGACACTTTCGGCCGTAGAGCTTATTGTATATATACTAGGCCGGTAACTGCTAAGCTCCTGGCTAGTCCGAGGTCTCACGTCAGGCTCCACCCTGCCCTTCACTGGGTAGTAGTGAAAACATGTACTGTGAATGTGTTACATTTGACGGAACTGCAAGCGGTTTCTCTTGGGACTGCTGCAGGTCAAGTCGACCGTTCGGAGGTGACGGCAAAATCCTCCACAGCTGGGAAGCTGAAAATATCTTCCGGCGTTGAGGCGACTATGACTAGCATTTTGCTGTTATTATTTTTTTACTTACGACGATTTATATCTCCGTGAATACACATCTGCGTTTCATTATTATTTTATCAGAAAGTCTTCAGAGTCAAACAAACAAATCACTGTTCATAATTATGACATTTTCCATTATATCATTTTCAAATTAGACTTCTCTGGCTTACTTAGCCCTGTATTAATAGTCATCCCCCAGGAGGCCCCTAGCTCCGAAAGTCTCCCAGAAATCCTCTTAGTACAAAATACGTATTAATAATCGCTACCCACCTTGGAAACCCCTTCGCTGGGGTTCCTATCAACCTTACCTGGAGACCTCTTTTTCCACTTTGCGACATTTTCGGATGTGTCGAAAACTCGAACTAAATTAAATGAATAACGAAGCCAATTCTTGACTTCATGTTTGCTAGCAATCTTGTTCTCTCTATGCAAAATATTTTCTCACTGTTATTGATCCTTTCCTATCCAGACATACAATTTCCCATTACCTATCATTTTCGCTGTTTCATCAATTCATTTTCATTACCTACCCATATCATTTCCTTCCGTAATCATTTCGGTGAATACCTTCCTTCCATTTACCTTCCGTGAGACTTTTTTGTCGAACATGGACAATTTTATGGTGTTTGCTCGTCGAGTAGAGAGAGATTGGCAGGTCGTAATGAGAGATATCAGAAGCTTTATGTTCACAATGGGGACAATCCTTTCGATTTCATTTCTCACAGCGAGTGTCTGTGACGATAACGCTTTCGGAAGGAAGTTGAGATGGGGAGTTTGCTAGAAATGATAAGACCTCACCTGATTAAAAATTCACGAAGAGGTCTACCACTACCACCTGTTATAAAGCTACTGAATTGCATTGAGATTTTAAACTACCAGCTCTTTCCAAGTAACTACTGTTATTATCTCAATATTAACTAAAAAGATGACCAGAAATCTTCTTTTGCCTTTCCAGCGGTGCATAATTATGTAACTTCGTCATTGTAACAAATCACATTATGTCAACTGTACCGGCAGTATGTGTTGACCTATATGGTGTGAGTCAACTGTCTGTATCGCTTGTATTGAAAGAATTTTTTCGGATATTTTCCTGTCGTCTTCCAGAATTCATAAAGATTCCTACTGAGCTGAAGCTGAAGTTGTTCAAATTGCCCTTGGATGTCACGAAATAGCAGGGTTTCCAGGAGTACTGGGTGCTATTGATGGGACTCACTCTCTGAAAAAAAAACCCTTAATGAAAAATTGGTTAAGTTTTCGTTTCCAATGTGATAACATTTGTTCAGTGACCGACATGATATTAACCCAAGTTCTCATTATTTTTAGGTGGTGGTAAGTCATTAACTTAAAATTATGGATTTGTTTGTGAGACGGCCAGGATCTTGCCATTATGCAAGAGTGTTCGACAACTCCAGCATTCGAGCTAAACTGGAGTAAGGCCTTATCAATGGCCTTCTGATTGGGGATTCTATATATCCATGTCGGGATTACCTCTTCACTCCAGTCTGAAGACCAGGTAACCGAGCCGAAGAGAGATACAATACAAGCCATATCAGGACAAGGAATGTTGTTGAAAGAGCCATTGGGGTGTGGATGCAGAGGTTCCCAAGCCTTAAAAGATGCTTGGGATACTCCCTACCCAGAGTAACTGCAATCGTATGTGCTGTTGGTGTGTTATTCAACATGGCCATGGAATTGAACCTACCCAATCTAGATGAGGATAATGAAAGTGAGGAAGAAGGTGGAAATATTGTGCCACCAGCACCAAATGGCTATGGAGCTAATGCATGCAGACTCTTCATTGAGTGTCCTTTTAATAATGGCTGAAATCTTCATAATTAAATGAAAGACATCGGTTTCTCAACATAATATTTAATTCACACTAGGTTTTATTGAATTTCAACATTCTCATTTGAGTACTTAGTAAACATGCCAGTTAAATGTGTTTTTTGGAAATGAGGGTGTTGGGTTAATCACCTCATTTTTGTTTCACTACTTTTAACCCACTACCCTCTGAAAAACATTATTATTGTGTAATATATATGCTTACTCACTCTTTAATTCAAATGACTTGCTATTTGCTCACCTCAAAGCAAAATTCAGACAGCATTTTGATTAGAATTAGTAACAAAATTGAATATCTTCAAAGTTTTCTTAAGACTGTCCTTGGTGATATTAACATTGATACAAAGGATATAAAAATTACATTCACTGTCATATAACTAGAAATAATGGCATTAGGGCAGTCATATAAAACATCTTCAATATTTTACAATTTTTAGTGTTTTTCCTAGGAAATCATGTAATAACTAAGCTATTTAGAATTGGAGTTCCACCTAAGTAAAACTTAAATGTTGGACCAGCTTTCAGTTCCCAGAAATTATCTGTGAAATTATAATGCAAGGCATCTGCAAACACTTCTTTGTTAAACTTTTATTGTATTTTATTAGTTATTTTAATCTCTTATCTTTAACATTTATATATGTAATTCTATTAATGATTTACCATATCTCCCTGGTTGTTTTGATTTCAGTAAATTTATTACCAAGTATTCTTATTTTGTATGCATTATTTATTTCATGTGTTATCTGTATAATTATCCTTAGGAATTGTGCTGGTCGGGTTGTTCGTAGACAATTAATATAGTTCACCCCTCATTTTTAACAGCAATTTATTCAAAATTCTATCATTTTTTGCTTCTTAATTTTTTTATTTGCTCTTAACCGGTTATACAAGGGTGTAAGAATAGTGATAAATGTGCTGTAGTATCAGTCTACATTCTCTTCATCAGTTACAGCTTTTCATTTTACAATATTGATTAATTCATGTAAATTCTTCTCATTAAAACGGTAAATTATCTGAACTGGATTTAGATAGGAAATTGTTTGTTTTCTGTAGATATAAAATAACTATAATGATTTATATTTTTTTTAGTGAAGCCTTTGACTTGAAACTGCATTCTTCAATGACCTATACATGAATAGACTATTTTTACTATTCTCTTGCATATTTTTTACGACAGCCCTCCTAAATTGTAATGCCATTATTTCATTGTACATATCTGACAGAGAATGTACAATGCATATCCTTTGTATTATTGTTAATTCCACAAGGACAGTCTTAAGAAAACTATGAAGATATTCTATTTTTTAGCTAATTAAAATAATGTCTCACTATTGCTTGGAGGTAAGCAAAAGCAAGGATTTTGAATTAAAGACTGAGTAAGCATATATTGATAACACATAATTATAATGTTTTTCTGAGGGTGGTGGGATAAAAGTTATTAGGTTGTGGCAATGAGAGGATTAACCCAAGCACCAACACCCTCATCTCCAAAAAACACACATGACTGGTAAGTATTCAGATGATGATGTTAAACTTCAATGAAATTTAGTGTGAAATAAATATTATGTGGAGAAACTTAGTTACATCCTTCATTTCAATATGAAGCATTTTCAATTAGTTTCACTGAATACAGCAAAATTATTTGATTTCTGAACTTTGATTTTCTTCATTTCACTTCTTAGCTTCACTGAAACAGTTTGGCACTACAGCTATTGCTTGGGTCGTCTCTAAAAGTTTATTTTGGTTAAAAAAGATAAAAAACCTAAAACTATGGTACAGGTGTGTTACTCTCCAGCCAAAGGCAAATGTGTGGTGAGGCAGTTCCTTTCAATTCCTGTTGTGGTAGCAAATCATGAGGGGACATAAAGCTTACAGTTGGTAGAATAATCCCTTACCTGCTAAGATACAACACCTAATGTACCTTTTCAGTGATGATTATACATTGATGTATAAGAAATTTTTTACATCAATAGCTGTTTAGAAATAATTGCTTTAATACCACAATGAGAAGTTAGGTTATGTGTAAATAACAAGTTCAGTTATAAAATAATTGAAATTTGGATTTCTATGTTAATTAATGATCTTTAAACAAAGCCTTCTAAGAGGGATAATATTTAATATCATTAACATTCAGTATCACCGGTCTTTTGTAAAATGGGGAATGTGTATTACTCTATAGTTAAATGAAACTAATTAATCAAAATTATTATAGCATATTTATTCATAAGTGTAGAGAAGAAAATATTTTGTACCCAGTGCAATTGCCGGATGCAGTTCCATGGTTACAGCCATAGGGATGTGGTTTCCCCTGCATCGCTTGCTGAAGTGGTTTCAACTTCAACTTCGCAATCTTCCTCTCCGCCACTGCCTGCCTCAGATTTTCACTGATAATAGTATTCGTCATCTGGGACTGCTTCGCCATCATTTCAAAAAAGAAATTACCTCTGCTGCCGTTCCTCATCCAGATTTGCCAACCTAGCCTTCAACTCCTCCTCAACAATGTTCATTGTTGTTCTGGCTGCAAATTATCAAAATAATTTCAATACCTTGCTGATGTACATTTCATTCATTATAATTCCATGAAAGTGTGCACACAACAATGTATTTCTTAACTTTCGTTATAGAGTCAGGTGAGATGTGGTTGAAATGATCCATAATCTAAGAAATAAGTTACAAAATTTGCAATTTCCACTATAAAAAAAAACTTTTCTTCTTTATTTCGACATGTTTTTCAGTGCACTACACCATTATCAAGTCTTGATATTTGATAATGGTGTAGTGCACCGAAACATGTCGAAATAAAGAAGAAGTTTTTTTTTTTTAAGTGGAAATTGCAAATTTTGTAACTTATTTCTTAGATGTGTTAGGTTGGTTGGCAAGGTATGGTGGTAAGTTTGTATTTTATGTAATGCACGGTTGTAATGTACGAGTTTATGGTGTAAACTACGGTTTGCATGATGCTTTTATTTTTCTTGACACAGGTATGTTGTTAATTTTATATGGTTTATATGTATATGTACTCGTACATAGAACACAAATAAAAGACCCAATTGGATCCGAATTATAGGTGGTCGAAGGACACCTTTCTCTTAGGATCGAGTGAAAAAAAATATATATGCATATATATAGTCTGAGTTCTCTCAGACTGACGAAGGGGCAAGGGAGCCCCGAAATATTTCTCCGTTATTTGAGTCTTTCTTTTTACTTGTTTCGGTGTGTGAATGTGTATAAGTGTGTGCGTGTGTTCGTTGTTGCTGCTCGTCTTGAGTTTTCCTGAACTATATATATATATATAATATCTTGAATCTATATATGTATGATTATATATATATATAGATTAATGTTGTTCAATATCACTTTCTTTTCTTTTATTTATATATTTTCCGTAAGTGGCTTAGAGTCAATTTTCACAACCTGCATGAACCTATAGACCATTGGACTAGGTTCTTGAAATACAATAAATTGTAATTGTAAAATAGTGAAAAATCAGGCGTGATATTGCGGATTTTTAACATAATGAATGATAAAATCCACAATTTGCCATAAAATAATCTTTTTAATAGTACCCGGGTATATCGATGTTACTACGTCATCATCAACTATTAGTCGAAATATATTTTTTGTTGGCTCTTCCGAGACTTCCTTCTCCCCCTTCCACCCTGTCTGGAGAGCCTGCTGTCAGTGCTGACCGGGATCTTAAGCAACACCGTGAAAATAAAAATGGTGTGTATGTATCGTGGGTAGCAATGGGTTCACATCGTTCGTCTCGTCGTCACACGCGCGAGCGTGTCGTTAAAACGGGCCCGCGTGAGCGTTTTCAGTTTGCGAGGACGAACACGAGTGACCGAGGACCCCGGGGTTCGCGTGAGCGCTCGTCCGTTGACATTTTTCGGTAATATCTTTCCGGGGGCATTTTGTCGAAATTGCGGCATTTCCCGCGTGACACCCTCGCCGATCGTGGGTTTAGAGGACTAAGAAAATGATTTCCGCAGTCTAAAACACCTGCCGCGGCGGTTTTTTAGAACTGCGGAAACTTCGAGCTGGTCTCCCGAATCCTCTAATCCGCCTCCCCCCCCCGCTTGAACGAATCCACAACGCGCCAAAGAAGCTTCCTTCCTCACCTTTTCTCGCCTGGCGTACAACAGAGAACGACTGGCCGGGAAATTTTCCAGAAATGCACTTCTCGCGTGCATGAAACGAGTCCTATATTTATCAAGACGCTAAAAATTCCCCCCCCCCCCCTCAGGTCGTATTTACATGTTTATAATCTCGAAACCAGATCCTCGTCCACGAGGTTGGAATAATATACGACGACGGTTTGCAATGAATATTTTTGACCGTCGACTCGTGAAAACGAGGCTGCCACCGTCAACTTCCACGATTAACTACCGAGTTAAATGTTAACTACTACTTTTAACCTTCCCAGGCAGGTGTTTTCCTGGAAATTCCATAATTATCGCTCTGTTACTGGTAATGTTTTCCCCGTTAAACATTTAAGGCAGGAATTATACCAGCGTGTAATGCGGTGTACGGTTTATATTCATTAAGAGGACTTTAGCAGTATTCACTTTGCATTCTACACCCCCAGATTTAGTATATGTTTTTCCTTCCAAAGAGGCACCTCTTAAAGTTCAGCCGCAAAGAAATTGTCCTTCGGAAAATCGAGACCCGCAGACCCAATGTTTATTGCGTTAAGCCATGGATGCTATAGTTAGATGATCGACAAAGTATGCTGGTATAATCCAGCCGCGATGAAATGGTCCTTCTCGATGAACGGTGGGTGGAGCTACGACTACCTACCCCAGCTTTACCCTCCCCTTCTTTACTCTCTCTCTCTCACTCACACACACCGGAGGTGACGCAAACAGTGTTGCCGGTTTTCCTCACACCGTAGGAGGGAAAATAATGTAACATATTAACATTGATAAACTTCATTATTGGCATTTTTTAACCTGGAAATTTACGTACAACTCCCTGTGTAAAACAAACAAACATAAGCGCGCAAAATTGAGAGAGAGAACCGAAACGACAAGAGCTGGCAACTACGATGACGTGACGCTGGGAGGGGAGGCACGGTAGGGGGAAGGAAGGAGCCCGGAGTGGGGGTAGCCGAGGACAGATTGGTAGATAGATAGATAGATTGTCTTTATTTCGGGGAGATATTTAGACTAAAGAGTCTCCTCTTCCACCTAACTCCAAAGATTGGTGGGGGATATGCAGGAGCACGTCAACGCGGCCGGACACCACCACATCTTCTTACCGCTTATCGACGCGAACCGCACCACTGGCGTGCGTGCTAAGGATTGATTCTCACGCCAGACAAACTGGTAGTTATTACTAGGTCGTACGACGTGTGCCAAAAGGCGGATTTGAATATGAAAGGAAACATGACTTTCTAAAACATTTGACTGGAAATACTTCGTGTGATGGAAGTCATAACCTCTAAAAGTATTAGCATGATGTCTGTAAAGAAGAGATGCCCACAATATGTATTTAATTGGCAAAGATTAATTGCTTACAATCATGGTGCATGCCTCAGGCGCAGCTGGCGAAGTCAGTTCGTTTTCCTTCCCTTCATCTCGTGTAGCGTATATCCACTTTAAATACTCCCACTTATGGTACTCTAGCCATCATCGCTTTGATGTCTATTATCGCGATCCCTTTTGTTTGCAGGTGATGTTTTCATCCACTCCCTCTCTCTCTCTCCTCGCGCGAGGATTACGTGCGCCATAATCGCTCCTGAAAGCAGAAAAGTGTCGTCCCCTCTCCAGTTGTTTATCCAGTTAATAGTTTGTTAGAAAGTGTAACGAGTTTTTCTTTTGTGATCATCAAAGCACGCTTACAAGCATGGACCGTTCACCTTTTTAAAAAAAATCTTTTCTCAAAAAGCGACGAGTTCGTATTTTAGAACTGCGAGCTTAAAATACTTCGCCTTTGGATTTAGTGATATAGTATGAGCGTCACTGAGCCGTGAGATTGTTATGGGGCTTTTATCACCCCACTCGGTTCATTATCATCATCGGACTGATTCATGCCAATCGAACGGTTTGCCACTCGGGTTTCCCGCTCCCCGCGAGATCACGCTCCGACGTAATTGTACAACCGTGATAATACTAGGACTGATCCCGTAAATTATCGCAGGCGACTCTCGAAAGCTGTCATTCGAAATCAAGTTCCCCATTGACTCGATCATGAAAGTGCCGAATGAAAGACTGTGTACTGGATTTGGAAACTTATATCTCTCCCCTCGGGTCATGCTGCCATTTCCCCATGGGGTTCATCTACATCTACATAATACCCTGCAAGCCGCCACAAGGGCGTGTGGCAGGGCGTGAGCCACCACCATACATTCA
>WURS02009233.1:0-12438 GCA_011762765.2 Rhinocypha anisoptera | reverse complement strand
TTATCCCCCCCCTCCCCCACCATGACGGAATCTTTAGTGTCAAGACGGATTCTTTTGGAAAGCTCGGGTCGGTGACAGTGAATCCAGAAATCCAACACTTCGGAGAGGCATTCCCTTCGGATGAAACCCTGATAGTCACCCGTTCGAATGTTTCAACCCGGCTAGATGAGCATCCACATCTCCCGAGTGCGGTAAATCTTGAGAGAGTCGTCTCAGACGAAGTGAGCGTACACTTGAATGGAGCTCTCCATAGAGGGGAGGAGCCTTACAAACCCCACTGGACGGCATCCCTCCCATTCCTCGGTGACCGCCTTCCCATAGACTCTTTGAGACCCTTGAAACGTATTACTCGGTCGGGGGTCGGATATTACTGCCTTCAATTCAGGTTGGCGTGCTGTGTCAGCAAAGAAGTGCGCCGCCGTAGGAAGAAATAATAAAGCGGTCTCTCGAATATTCTCTCTCTCTCTCTCCCCACCGCATGCTTGGCGCCGACCGCAGATGACATCGCCGGCGGTGATGCTAATTTCTCGCATATGCCAGCCGCAGTAGCGTGTCTGCGGAATGGCGGTATAATTAAGCCAAGGAGTACAGTTAGGAAAAGAAACTTAACGAGTGATATCATCAGGGTTGTTAGCACATATGTATTTCGAAAGAAAGAGTCTGGTTCCATTATCGGGACGGGTAGCAGAGGATGTTTAGATTCCGAGCCGCTCCACGCGTTTGCACTCATAAACTTGGCATTGATGTGTAACCTCCTTTTGTACTGCTCCGTTTTCGAACTAATGGGACAGACTGAATCAGAGATTTTCAGAAGACCAGCGCTGTCACTAAGACTTGTGTTGTCGTTAGATTGAAACCGTAGAATTTACTTAATTATCATGGCTCCTTTTTCTTCTTGAAGCTCCTACACTGAACTTTGGTATAAGATAATTTCTTATTAAAAATACGGGTATAAACATAGGCAACCATAATATAATGTGTACAATTTTAAGTATTGTCTATACGTAGTTTTTTTGCTCGTTAAAAAACACGCGTCAATCATTCAAGAGAGGATATTTATTTTCGTGCATCATTTCTTAACAGTATTACTTATTCGATGTACAAATTGAGATGAATTTTAAAGTCCTTCAGATACTTAGCGTAATCGCCTGAATCCTGTCGACACGACCAGTCGTGCAATGAAAGGGTAAATTGATCACGATACAAAAATTAGTTAAAATGTAAGTTAGTAAGTTTTAAGATTCCCCAGGTACAAGCACGGTATACTTGCTGTAATCGTAATTTTGTGGTGATATTATAAATGCAGTTACAAAACAAATCAAGCAGTTTTTAGGGGTTTGTCAAAATTAAAATTTGTGAGGCTCTCTCTGAACGTAAGACCTTTTTTTCCATCAAAATCCCTTTCTTTTGAATTGCTGCAGAAAGACTGAAATGCGGTTTTCATATTGCTTCTATCTTCTTTCAAGCCAAATATGTTATATTTCTTGTTATACTTCTTATGTCTTCTCTGTCTTGCCAATTATCGTTCAAATGCAAACAATACAAGGAAAAAGTGACGGAATCCAAAATATGTTGTGAAATGTTGTGAAAAATTATGATAATCGTGGCATGTCACGATGTTATCGGAGGAATTAGCCCGGTAGCCACTAGTTGGCCAGTTGAAATAGAGGTTAAATTTATTATTTGAATCTGTGGCAGGTCACTGTTGCGAAGATGCTATGTACATATTACAAGCCCCGTTTTGAGACGGTGTATCAGACCAAAGACAAATTCTAGGAGTAGAAAGGATAGATTAAAACTTCCTTTTTCCTTTAACGATTGGTGAACAAAGCATATCATCGCAAGCTTCAACAAGATAATTAGAAACGGCACATCGTAGTTGCCTTGCATCTTTAATTTTTCCATACAGATAACTTTGTTCCGGCACGAATAAAATATTTATGAGTTACTGAATGTTTTGGCATGTATTTGTTTACATGGTGAGTAATTGGATGTGTGCATGTCGGAATGCTGCCTTGACTGACCCCTGTCAGACTCTCTTGCGTCAGCTTCCAGGATATTTCGTAAACGGAGACCTAAGATAGTAATTGTATTTCTTATCTTATATCGTTATGATCGAATAGCGATTAAAATTTGATTAAGGATAAAAAAAACCTACCTTGAAAATACACGTAGCATACCTGGCTCTTTCATTAAATTTCACTGTTGGAATGCTAATCCAAAGGCTTCATCACAAACTTATCTCGATGAAAAAATCACACGCGTCTAGGATATTGAACTAAACTAGGTTTACGAAATATTTCAAACTGTCGGGACTAGAATAGGTTCGAAGTTTATACAGTATCATGTGGAGTGTGGAAATCGATATCACGAAACGAACGTTAGGTAGGTAATCTTTCTGTAGATACTTGATATTAACAGCTTACCTCAAACTCTCAGCTGGTTTAAGCGAAGCATCATCGAGAAAACCATGGCGCTTGACCTGTATCAGTGGTTTACACTGGCCCGAGGGGTTGTCGTCAGTCGAGTTAGCCATCCGTAACGATAAAATGTCCTTAACCTTTCCACAGATGCGTCACGCTTCGTGGGTAATGGCCAGTAGGCATGCAGGAGTTGGGTTGGTGGACCATAACTTTGAGAGGCCAACTAGAGGGAACTCTGCCACTAGATAGAAATAAGAAATCTGTATCTTCAATGGCGTGTCACAAAAATTCCTAAACCTGCCAAAGGAATATAATTGAATATATCCATTCTAATACAGACATTATGATATGCCTGCGGCAGAAGGATATGGGACACGAACTTGAGAATCAAAAGCTAGAGGATATGCAAGAGCTTTGTTAATGTGAAGGCAAAATTAACAGCGGAAGAAATAGTTGACAGATTTCTTAGACAAAGAAGGCACTCTACTAGGCGAAAAACCTACTAACAGCCAAAACTCATCTGAAAGTAATGAAAAATTTCATCAATATATTCACGTGGATTATGTTTTTTCACAGTATTGATGCAAGGCTGATGACAACAGCGAAGAGAAGATTGAAAGCAACGGAAAAATGGTTCGACAGGAGAATAGTGAAAATAAGATGGACTGGTCGAACAACCAATGAAAAGGTTCTGAGAAGAGGAAGTGACCCTAGATTCTAATTAAAACTCTGAAAAGCTTTTTCGGATGTGAATGATTGTTGAAGACAGTTGTAGAAGGATTGATAAACGACAACAAATAAAGGGGAAACGTTCGTACGGAATATACGAAGAAAATAGTGGATTCAAGGTGAAGAACTACATGTCTATATAGAAATGAAAAATACAGAGGAAACCAAAATTACTTGGTCACATAATAGGAAAAGTTGATTTCATCATCCAGACTACTTTTCACAAAAGAACTTATGAACACAATAAGCTAGGACTGTCAAGCCAAAGCTTAGCCAAGAATTAAGACAAATCTTTGAAGTGGCAATACAGTACATTTAAATTGATTGTGACAAAATACTTCCTATGGAACAGTTTATCCACTATCCAATTCTGTACTGCACAATTACCGTTAAATACTTATGGTTTACACTTATTTATGGTCTAGGCGAAATATTAATCTAGAGTTTTTGTGGAGAATGATGCCTCTGTTTTTTATAAAACGTCGTGGATAGAGGCTTAACGGAAGAGCGTAGAGACCTTTTGAATGTGGATAAAGTTGGTGAAGGTAAAGGGGACAGAAAGACAAGTGAAGAGGTGCTGTGCGTGATACGAGGCTTTTTTGGATAAATCCGACAAGAAATATGAATTAAAGAAATATTAATAGCAGGCTAATAAGAGTGTTGTAAGGTTGTAAGTAAAGTTAGGCAGAAATTGGTGGCAAAGGATTAGTTATTTGAATGGCGTGAAGGAAGGTAGGAAGAACGCCGAACTTTAATCTGAGAAATATTAATCTTATGCCAAACACAAGCGTTATTAGTATTCAATATAATCTCTCATATTCTATAAACTCACTCTAAACCTACCTTTTCCCGTAGAATTATACTTACGAATTAATGAATTACCGTTCTAAATCCCAATAATTACCTTCCAGGTAGGATGTTCAGGATGTTTTTATCAAAGCATTCGATGAATCATTGATGATCCCCAGTACTTGTAACAGATCACAAATATGCCCCAACTAGTGTGAAAAAAGTATTATTTCAATACATTAATTTACATTCCCTATAACAAAGTCAAGACTCTTGGAGTCGAATCTGCACATCTCCTAACTCATTTCTCTCTAATGGGTTAGGTCTCATTTTCAAGTATCTTACTTTTTTGTAACAGGTTATAAATAGAATATTGTGTCTGTTGCCCAGTGGGGATGTATGTTGAAAATTGGTAATATGACTGAATCAACCATAAGTTTCGTCTTTCTTGACGGATATTTCCAAAAGTCTTTTTGCTAACAAATATGCCCCAACTAGTTTAACAGTTAAGTTCACCGTGAAGATTCTGTAGTGTCATGAAACCATGCACCTGAAACAATTTCGGCTACGCCTTAAGGTTATTTTCGACTTTATTGTTCAGAGCTTAAAAAGAATTTTAAATGAGGAAATAAGTTGCTTCTGCTTAGTTTGGTGGCAATTGGGCGATAATGAACTGTGCACGTTCTGGCAGATGGGTCGCTGCCCTCGGAATAATGATCCTCACGTGTTATGTCGTCACGTGCTTGTAGCTGTATTCAATCTACGAAAATCACAGAAAACTCTATCCTGACATATTATCATCCGTAGAATTTACTTGACGTAAATGTTAAATAAAAAAATAACAAGCAGTTGAAACGACAACTAGGGTTTTATTTTATATTTAAAATATTTGTGTGTGGTTTAAAAAAATAATTTTATTTGTTATATAGTGATTATGTCTTACAGTTCGAATTTGAAATCCAATCCTTCGTCATTTTTCCGTTCGCCTTTTTTGTGGGCGTGGATCAATTTTCTCCGTCTTCTATTCTCTACACTTCTTTGCCAATGACGCTTTCTGTAGCAAGCGCAACAGGTCCGCAAACGCTCCCCCGTCTCTCCAGAATTTTCACGCGGAAACACAAGTTTCAAGAGCGCTGATTTTTCATGAAAGAGACTTAGCCTTGTGTGGCTGGTATTAAGATTTTGGGTCAGTTATGGATGAATGCTAAAAGCTAGATGCACAGAAAGACGAGAGACGGAAGGATTCTCTCCTGTTGGGGTTGGGGGAAGCGGGAAAATTAGCAGGAAATTTTGTTGATGGTAGCGAACTCTCTATGTCTTCTGTTATAAAGGAAAAATTGTAGGGTAAAAGGATGACGAAACAATCAAGAATCAGGGAAGAATATAGAAACGACGAGGAATTAAGACAGTTAAATACGAGTTCATTCTGAATGAAAGACTCTTGGCCCCTTCTGTTTATTTTTTTCTCATTATCCTCATTCGCATTTTCCAATCATTCTGGGGTCACCTTGTTAATTGGTTTTGCCCCATATTTTACTGCCGCACTCCCTTGCTGACGCCAGTCATTCAGGAAAATTAGTTTTTAGACAAACACCACATCCGTGGGAGGCATTCGAACCCGCGACCTTTGGGTAATCCGGCGAGGGCGATATCCCCTAGGCTAACTTGGCCGGTGTTTGAATCCAGGGATGAAAAATAAAGGAGATAACATTTTCGGAAGTGCAATTAGCATGAAGTTTTGATCCAAACGGAGAAGTTGGGGATCGAAGAAGGGGCAGCATTTGTCAGTTCGTTCTAGGTCTCCTGCAGGTTAAGGGGAGGTGTGAGGGGGAGAGAGTTGTCAACTGGGGGTCGTGTTGGTTTTAAAGTATCTGTTAAACTTGCGGCACATATGAAGGAAATATTAAGACGTGAGTAGGAGTAGAGATGTACTATTTTTATTATGGGTCAGACTTTCCTTAACATTGTCGTGTGCTATGAGAGCATGAGAAAGAGTGGGGGTTGTTTGAGATTATCAGGACAATTAGTTTTTGACCAAGGAATGTAATGAGCTACGGTTGGGGGGCTGGTTAAAAGTTTGACATTACTTAGTATATTGGAGTAACCGTGGTGTTAGGAGGTGCCTTCGGTTTGAAGGAAAAATCTTTTGTTGAACGTAAAAGCTTTTTTGGTCAATACTACTCCTGCCAGAAGATTAAATTGGTCTAGGGGCTGATCGGTTTATGGCCTTGGGAATCCATCTTTTCGTTATAATATATCTTAAATAAGAATAGCTTCATATTTTAAAAAAAGTATGCAGAACTTAGAAATGGGTGCTATTAATTTCACCCCATGACGTTCAGAATTATAGGTTCGTGGAGGCCTAATACATACTAGTAATTAGTTAAGCGCATCAGAAACGTACAAAAATTAATAATTGAATTATAACAGTGGAATAAACTCAGTTTCTCACCGTAAATATGCTTATAGACTCAAATATTTGCCATCAGTGGCCACTTCAAAACTAATTTCGGAAATTTTCCTACGTCCCTCGAGGTTCTTACGACAGGTCATTTGCGAACTACGAACGGAACAACTCTATTTTTATTTTAAGAATTTATCGTATCACTCTTTTCTCTGGAGAATACTTTTGAGCTGTAGCTGTAATTTTCATCGAGTTCGTCCATTTCGCATTGGAAAAAATGCCATTAATAAACTCTCACGCAGTAAAAAGAGAAATTCTTTCACTATCGGGAACCATTGGCAGAAAGATGATTTTATGGGCTTCAAAAGAACGTTACGCGGAAATTATAAATGAGAATCGAAATAATAGGAAAATTCTTATTAATGCAGGATTTGAAATTTGCATAAGGGAAAGATTTGGATATGAAAACCGGAAACTCAGAAATTAGGAGCGGCTTACTGAACCACAGCCTATTTTCTTTCGCAGGTCGTCTTGAAAATACCGACGTGGTAGTATAAAAAGGTAAAGTGTATAGTGCAAGTGGGAATTTGAACAGTTATTGACCAAATTTCTTGTGAATAATGATCTTATCCTCTAGGACTTTAACACTATGTCACCATTTTCCTCTAAGGAAATGTTTATCGAGAGCGGATTCTAGTGCGTTGCTATATAAAATACAGCAAGTGATATTTCCCACGCATTTTTCCCATGCATTTTTGGAGAAGATTCCTACTTAAATAATCATACATCAGAAAAAATTGTAAATAAGACGTTTGCTATTATCGTATTTTGCGTAATAAGCTCACATTCCATCATGTCGCTACCTCTCAAAGTTTAATACATGGTTAAAGCGAGTTATATCGATGGCTTAATACTTATTGATTAAGGCCAACATCTGAATTAGATTAGCTAATAACTCCTAGATGAGTTGTATTTTCAAACGCATCACAGTAATTAATAGTAAAACGTCCAAATGAATTCCATTTATAGCCGAAATATCATCAAAATCATAAAATTCCATTTTTGTTAGTGAAATGAGATAATGATGGATAGTATAAGGCTCATATTTCAAATATGAAAATAAAATAACTACCAAGAGTAAGGTCAGGAGACAATAATCCGTTGAGTCAATGAAATTATAAGGAGTATTTTGAAATTTAACAGTGAATGAAAGTGACTCGATTACAAATTTTTGTAGTCCAAACTGATAATATGTCATATGTTCGTTATACATAGAATCATAGTTATTCATAATTTTACTCATTTAAATATCTCAATTCATTTCTCTTTTGTATGATTAGTATTTTTTTATCTACTTTTTTTAATTTCTGACATTTTTTATGCACTTACAGTGATCTTTAACATAATTATTTCATTGCTTATTCTTTTATAAGAGCTTCTCTCTTCATCAGATCTTGAATTTTTTCTTTCTTTTCTCTGGTGTAATGCAAAAAAATTGGTTTCTGACTAATGTTTACTCTTTCACCCATTTTCTTCAGGCTGTGTCTTTTGCAACTTTAATTATTCCATGAAAGGTCAATAATTTTGTTAATGAGTAATGTTAGTACTATGAAAATTATAAACTACCAGGTGAATCATATTTTTTTTGGATCACAATATTTATGGAAAGCCAAGTAAAGCACTCAGTAGTTTAAAGTTTCCTCGCCTCATAGGATTTCTTTCATTTTAGTATGGTGTTTTATGACCTTATTACTATTTTAGGTAAGAAAACCACTTAAGGTGAATTTAATTAATGGTCATACTGTATTTTTTTTAGGCTGGGAAGAATCTTTTCCTATTTGTCACAGTTACAGATGGGAGGCTCACAACTAAGGCTGAGGTTTACGTGAACATTGTGAATTCCACAACTGAAGGAGCCAGGAGAAATGGCAACAGGCCTCAACCTCCACATCCTATACCTGTAAATCCTTTCTATGTTAGCCAACTTTTGCCTGGAGGTAGACCTTCAAAACTGCAACCAACACTTCGAAAACCACCTCCACAGTTAGACAACAACACCTATGCGCTTCCACATCCTGGAAATGAGGTTGATAATCATGAAAGAAAAGATGTGATGGCACATTCAAGTACAACACCTCCCCCTAGCAACAATGGAAGACCTCCAGAAGGTGAGATCATAACTTTATTCAACATAGTACTACAATTTTGTGCAACATTAGAATCTCTTTTCAAACAAAGTCAGGATGCATTTTGTTCTTTATGATACAAGTTCTTCAAAACAATAGTCATGTTCAAACATTCCTTCGTCGTGAAATCACTTTTATGATAAATACATAAATGTTTGTACATTCTTTAACAACAAACGGATTTTCAATCACAACCTAATTCAATAAATCAAACCAATTTCAAATTGTATCCTTTGTATGGCCTATAATTTCAGACCTGTGTAGCCCATCTTAAATACTTTTACTTTGAATGAATATTTGGTGTCTTATTTTTTATTTTAAGTAATCTTTATTATCCTTACAAGAAGTATTCAAGGAAGAATGAGATTTAAATTTTAAAAAACTTGTGTAAATAAATTCCAGCAATGGCCCAACATTACAAAAATTGAACTACATGGATTCTTGTGCATACTATGTTTTTGTCATCTGAGGCCATAATTAACATTTCACAGGAAAGAACAAAACAGAAGATGAAGGAGGAGGTGGGAAGAACGTAGGAGCAGATGGTGGAATGTCTAGTCTTGGAGGGACGGTGGTGCCAGTGGTTGTTGGTTGTGCACTGTTACTTTTGCTAGCTGGAGCATCTGCTCTCTTCTTCCATCGAAAATTACGGTGTAGAGACCCAGCACAAAAGGACAAGGATATGGTATGTCTATTTGATAATATCCATCTCTTAATTTTTTTACATCTTACATATACATAATCTTATAATGTATTTCAAGTACATTTATGATGTGTAAAATATTAGATATTTGACTTAAGGGCTAATTAAATAAAATTTTAAGACAAGCAATTATAATTGGAGAGTTTAATCATTTTTACTTTAACAACTGATCTATAATTTTTTTTATTTCCTTTCAATGGTAAGTGATACATACAGTAAAAAAAGGATGGCATGTATCCCTCATATCCATTACTCTTTCTCGGTCTTGGCAATATGTTTCTGGAGTAATATGTATAAGATCTATTACATTTTAATTTACCCAAGACTGCATTATTCTTCAAAAATGGACCTTGGATAACACCTACTTCCTGCTAAACTTTACAATGTCAGTATTCACTTTGTGTCTGTTTAGTATTTCCATGATTTTATTTTATTTGTGGATTGAGTTTTGCCATGATATGCCATCATCAGGTACAGAGTTAAAAAATTGTGTGACATATGAATGGCACATACAAATGACATACAATTTATCCCTATTTCTACCCCTAATTGAATTATTCATTAATTCTCTAGAAGAAAAGTTAACTTAAGGTTCAACTCATTAAGTATGCAAACTATTGATATAGGTGTGTTGATGACATTCTTGGTCTTTGGACAGGTGCCTTCTGCCAATTAGATTTCTTGCTAAAACTTCCAAATACCCTGCACCCTAAAATATCTTAAAGTATTGAAAAAGATCAGCAACACAACATTAGCTTCCTAGATTGTCATTAGTTATAGAAAAACATGAAATTGGTGTATTCAGAAAACCAATGTATACCCATCATATGATTCCTCCTGTCACTTTTCCCATAAACATGCCACTCCCTACTTGATGACCCTCCATTTACTAAACATCCCACTCATCACTAACAGCTACAATATTGAGCTTAAAATCATAAAAGCCATAGCAGCAAACATTGGTTACATACACACTCTGGTTGACTAATAAAGAAAGAAAAAAATGGTGAAAAATAACTGTTAACAAACTGCCACTTACAAATGTAAAAATCAATAACATCACATGATTTTCCCTCCCATTTCTCAACAACATCTCATGCAAAGTATCAAATTATCTCTCAAGCTCCTTCAGAGCAGCCTTCTATGCACCTTTAATCCTCTTCAAATTTTTATGTAACTAGAGTATTGCACATATTGAAATTTTCGAAACCAGGAGTACACAAACTAACTTGTAATTACTGTAGTTCTGTCCATGTTTTGCAGACTGGCAGAAACATCCAACAATGCACTTACGATGATCTCAATGTTTTTTAAAATTCTCATTCATTGTTGCTATTCCCCAAAAATTTAAATGACCATAACCCTGAAAATGACTTTGTGACTAGGAAGTGTGACATATAGCTGCAAAAAGGTCTAAAAGTGGATGCCCTTGAACAGATTGAGATCTTAAGAGCATCATAAAACTCAAGTGTAAACATGTGTGGTGTACAGATTTTTATATCGTTCCCTCACCATTACCTTCGGCACAATTCAAATTGAAATACATCCCCTCACTCAGTCCCTCCCCTTCCAATACCCCTCCCATTTCATCTAACTCTCATTGACCATAACCCCAACCCCTCCACTGACCACATACACACACAATATTTAATACCCCTGTCCCCTGTCAACTGCCACTCACCACTTCCATGAATCCCTTGTCACTCTCCCCATCCTACTCCTCTTTTCTACTGTCCATTGGTTACAGGCCCTCTTTTGAAATCACTAATTCTCTTTGAGTCCCAACCTCCTTGCTGGATAAAGTTGCTGATGGTGCATCCTAAGAAAATAATGCTGAGTATGTGGGCAACTAAAATATTTTCTTTTACTGACCATAGTATGTTCTGTCATGTATCCCAATATTAAATTTTTGTATGTGATAACTTTTCTTTTAAACAATTATCTCTTGTCTCCGTTATAAAAGTTTCATATTCCCTGTTTTAGAGGAAAGAGCCGGGATTGTCTGGAGCATTGTCTGTTGGCTTTCGGAGCAGTGCCTCATCTTCAGCCACCACTTCAGTTCCCTTGTCCAGTACTGATTCCAGCAATGGTCCCTCAATGCAGCATTGGCGTGCTGCTAGGGCTCTTAGTAATAGATATGAAAGCTGGGATGCAGAGGTATGTCCAGTACATCTTTGAAAATGGATTTTTGGTTCCATATAGGAATCCTTCATTGAAGAAATAATTAGTTTATGAATTACTTCCATTTTATATTCATGAGCTCATTAAGATTGATGGAACCTTTATTATTTAAATACTGTTTCATTGCCAATATATTAGAGAAGGAATGCCACAATCTGTCTGTTGTCAATATTGAGGTAATATGCTCACATTATCCTCTTGAAGTACTGTGTTCTCACAGGAAAGGGTATCAAAGGCTTTTGAGATTGCAGGAGTCTGATGTTTTTAGACTTGTAGTTGATAAATTTAGGCCCTAAATATTTTATTATTTTTGTTTATCCCTTCCGTGCATTACTTTTCATGTTTGCTATATTGAAGCAACTGTTTTATAGTTTTTTAAGTGATAATAACTTGAATTCGTCATTTTACATTATAAAATTACTTATGCCTACACATTTTCACAGATTACTATTCAAACTTATTTCTTTACTTATACTGCTAAGCTTCTTACGAAAAATGCTACTTAATCTCTCTTCACACAGTGGCCTGATTTTTCTTCAGATTTATGATTAATTTATGAATTTCAATTGCAGGGTGGGCCTATGGCTGGGCTGGTAAATGGAAGACCTGGAGGAAGTAGTGGAGATGCACAAGGAAATGACAATAGACAACCTCTAAGGGATCCATGGGAATTCCCACGGCATCGGTTACGTGTATTCAATATTCTAGGTGAAGGCTGCTTTGGCCAAGTGTGGCGCTGTGAAGCTCAAGACATAAATGGTAGGCTAATCTAATTGGTGTCTATGAAATTAATGCTTGATGATTATTTTTAAATGCTTGTCTGGGTGTCCTCATATTTCATTGTTAGTCAACATTTAGTCTTTTATAATTAATTGAGCTACACGTTCTTAACCCACATACATAAAGAATGAAATTTATGTGATGAAGTAGCAATATTCAACTGTTATAATTCCAATAGCAAAGAAAAAGAAAGCAGCTGAGTGTGAGGACTATAGGACAATTAGTTTGATCCCGCATGCAGCG